>JAJOZX010001168.1:875000-925000 GCA_023014485.1 Bathynomus jamesi | reverse complement strand
TTATATAAGATTATATCTATATATAATTAAACAGTGCATTAGAATTATTTGCCGTCATGCACGCATATTTGTGCTTTTTACTTTGACGTCTAAAGTTTTTCCAGTTCGTCCTATATAAACTGAGGTACATTCAGTGGAATAAACGCAATCAGTCGCATTATCGCCTGCATCTCGACTAATAAAGAACAGTGCAGATAATACAGCTGGCTGCGTCTACTCGACCGGATATGTGAATAATCCAAGGTCCATCTTTTACAAACCAACGCTGATGGCCTTTTCCGAATTTTATAATTCTTATTTCATGTGATCACACGAGTGACGGACTCTAGGTTAGAAGTAAAAGGACAATAGTAAACACGAAAAAACACACAGTTTTATTGCATTAAAATTTTCAAGCCAGTATTTAACGTGCATCACACGTTAAAAAATATAATAAAAATATACAGTGTTAAAAGAGAAAGGCACAAATTACAAAACAAATGAGACTTTCGCATTAATTCATAATTATGCTAAAAAGGATAAATTAACCTTCCTTTTTACAGATATTTACTTCTGCATAACATTTCCTTATATAACTCTATAGTTAGGTCATTACATATGAGTTAGGCCTAAAATAATTATGCACTTAAAAATGGTTAAATATGCATGCAAATATGCAGCCAAAATTTAGGAAATATGCACTCAAATATGCACTTTAAAATAATAACTTTTAGGTACTTTTCCAAAGTAAATTTACTCTTTACCAAGCACGATATCACTGTAAGTAGCATTTTCTAATGAAGAATTAAGTACAAAAACAAAACACTGACATCAAGCACTTTTTTAAAAAAAAACAGAAAAAACAAATGAAATCAGTTTTCTTGCTTAAGCAGCACTTACTCAATGCAAACTTTTACATATTTTAAATACACGCAGTATTTATTTAGCAATATTCAAAACCAAAATAATATTGTTAAAATTAATGCTACTGTTTGGGAAAATGAATAATATCAACACAAACTAAAAATGACACCAATCTACAAACCTGAATTGCCCTTTATGACAATATGGTGGACGAGATGTTCAAAGACAAAGTTTCGCCTATTATCGCCAAAAATACATTTATACTGTGAAAACACTCGTTCCACGGCCTACCTAACCGCCAAAGCAGCCTCATTTTGAGCCTTATAGATATTATGGCACTTAAATATCACAGCGGGTTGATGAATTTATTATAATTTCTCGGTATTTTCCAAAAATATACTTTATAAAACAAAAACTTATAAATATGCGCTTTAGCTCAAAAATGGCTAAAATATGCATTTGCATATGCACATATGCAAATGCATAATTATCCTAAGCCTACATGATATGACCATAACACAATTAAATTAAAAACAATGTTTCATATATATATATATATATATATATATATATATATATATATGCTGCAACTCAGAATGGGGCCTCTATGCTGGTAACCCGTTGCCCACGTTGGGATTCTATCAAGAAAAAAAAAACTATAATATTTGTCGTTTACTATTACTTATTCCGACTATAGTGGATTTAATTTTCCCAGAAGAATTCTTTGTTCCATGCATGGTCTGTGTGTAACATATATATATATATATATATATATATACACACCGGGTGCTCTGAGCACCCGGTGGATCTGTTCTGTAACGTCGACGAAACTCACGCTGCACTGTGACTACCGATTTACACCTCGAAAACTGCAACACACAAAACGCCTTCTGCTGTGCGGACGCCATTTTCACACTGATTGTTTGTTGCTAGGCTAGGCCACGGCGTGACTTTGGAGCCCTCTCTCGGTGATCTTGTCAAATGCGAAGATTTCCTCTTTCATGTGGTGTATGCCCAGTTGATGCACGGTTGATAGGTACGGAAGTATTCTCAGTTGAAATCGGATGAATCATTTTGAATAACCCTGTATATCCCTTTCAACCTTTCAAATGTTCCGTGCGATGATTCCTCATTTCACGAAGGTCAAGCTTGTCACCCCTCCTCTCATATATATATATATATATATATATATATATATATATATATATATATATATATATATATATATATATAATATATATATTTTTTTTTTTCAGGAAGAACCGATTCGCCTCTATTTAAAGGGCATATCTCAGCGGAAAAACAAAGAAAAAGTGAGAGGAAAGACAGAGGAAAAAGAAAGGGTGGAGGGGACAGTCGAAGTGGAAAAAGACCAAGGATGACA
Source organism: Bathynomus jamesi (assembly GCA_023014485.1). Taxonomy (NCBI): domain Eukaryota; kingdom Metazoa; phylum Arthropoda; class Malacostraca; order Isopoda; family Cirolanidae; genus Bathynomus; species Bathynomus jamesi. The sequence continues at coordinate 922,773 of JAJOZX010001168.1, read as the reverse complement.
AGGACTGCAGGGTCGAGCCCCATCATCCTTGGGTGCTAGGGCCGGGAGGGCGCACGTGAAACCTCCAAGAACAAGCACGTACAAACGAGCACAAAGAGCACTCAAGAGCACGAGCTTAGAACCCCCTTGCGGGGATATATATATATATATGGGCGACAAGTTGACCTTCGTGGAATGAGAAATCATCGCACGGAACAATTAAAAGGTTGAAAATATATATATATATATATATATATATATATATATATATATATATACCATATGTCCCACAAAAAAGTACACCCAACTTTAGTTTGCACTAACTCCTCCAAAAATTGAGATATTTTGGATCTGTTTGTTTGATTTAATATAGCAAATTATTCTTTGTTAACGTTCAAAATTTATTCATGTTTAAACGATTTAGTGTTTAAGCATCTGCTTTTAACTGAAGGGTACAAAAAAATGGATTGCGCGAAATTGGTCAATGAAAAAATAATGTGTGTGCTATCGATGTAATGAAAAGACAAATACATAATAATAGATACTTTAACATAATTTTAATAAGATACAAAGCAGATTTTTCTTTATTCCTTATTGCAAAAATTATGCTTAGTTTCGTTTTCTTTCAACATGACCGCCATTCCTATCGATACAAATCTGGAGTCGAGCTCTCATCTTCCCCATCACTCTTTTGATAAGATCTGGATTGTCTTTTAACAAGTTGATTTCACTGTGATGCGAGTCCTCAAATCATCTAAATTGATAGGTTGTGATGCAAATACTCTATTTTTCAAATGACCACATAAAAAGTAATCACACGGGGTCAAGTCAGGGCTGAATGCTGAATGTTCTCGTATGTTCTTGCCAAATTCGGATGGCCTGAACGTCCTTTGTTCAAATTGAGGACCGTTCCTTCTTCTTTGTATTTCCGAACATTCTTCAAAATTGTATGTTTAGTTGGAGAAGCTCTATCGGGAAATTGCAGTTCGAAGGTATTCTGAACTTGTTTTAAGCTTTTAGTTTGCAGATAAGTTGTGACCATGAGAACGCTCTGCCTTCGTGTAAACTGCTTGATAAGGGTTTCAAAGTTATTTATAAATTTAGTAATTCAGATTCTTCATTTATATGTATGACTCGTATCTTAGATTCAAAAGTTCGAATTATTTAAAAAAAATATTTGCAATATCCTTCGACGTAAAAAGTAGCACATTGGTTAAAGCAAGAGGAGCTATCTGGCTGGGAGAAATGATCATTCCGCGCAACCCATTTTGCTGTACCCTTCAGTTAAAAGCAGATGCTTAAACACTAAATCGTTTAAACATGAATAAATTTGAACGTTAACAAAGAATAATTTGCTATATTAAATCAAACAAACAGATCCAAAATATCTCAATTTTTGGAGGAGTTAGTACAATCTAAAGTTGGGTGTACTTTTTTGTGGGACATATGGTATAATATATATATATATATATATATATATATATATATATATATATATATATATATATATATATATATATATATATACACAGGGTGTCCCAAAACAAACTATATACTCTTTATAGCATCATATATTTTATAATTTAAAAAAAAACCCAAACAATATATTGTTATAGCAATTGCCAATGAAAGGTAAATTAGTAATCTAAGTGATCAAAATGTTATAGCGAGTTGTTTGCATATAAAATTTAATTAACTACGCCAAGTGCTCAAAATGTTCTCCGGCGGCATGAATGCACTTTTGAATGCGTCGACTAACTGATTCGCAGACATGGACTAATGTGGATGCTGTGATGGTCCCGCACTTTTCCCTAATTGCATCCTTAAGGTGTTCGAGTGTTGCGGGTCTTGTACCATAAACTGCATCCTTCAGGTAGCCCCACAAGTAAAAATCAAGTGGAGTCAAGTCCAGTGAACGTGTAGGATACTCAACGCTTCCTCTTCGTCCAATCCAACGGTTAGGCAACGTTTCATCGAGGTACCTTCTGACATCACAATGATAATGAGGCGGGGGGGCTCCATCTTGTTGAAAGTAAAAGTCGTCGTTTCCAAACAACTTCCGAACTGCAGGTATAATTTCTGTCCGCAGCATGTCGAGATATGCGGCACCGGTAACTGTCCCATTAAAGAAAAATGGTCCAACCAAACCCCTGGATGATAAACCACACCATGCTGTTAATCCTGGTAAATTAACATGCTTATCCATATAAACGTGTGGATTATCAAGTGACCAGTACCTGCAGTTGTGTCGATTTACTGTGCCATTCAGCTTGAAGGTAGCTTCATCAGACCACACGATTTTGTTGTATTGAAAGTGCATTTATGCCGCCGGAGAACATTTTGAGCACTTGGCGTAGTTAATTAAATTTTATATGCAAACAACTCGCTATAACATTTTGATCACTTAGATTACTAATTTACCTTTCATTGGCAATTGCTATAACAATATATTGTTTGGTTTTTTTTTTAAATTATAAAATATATGATGCTATAAAGAGTATATAGTTTTTTTGGGACACCCTATATATACATTTTCAACTGCAAAGAACACGCAGTATAATTAACGTAAAGAACGACGCTTGTATGGAAGACATTCCGCGCAAGATGAGGAGGGAGAACGAACAAATGAAAAAATTAGGTAATCACCCGGGAATCGAACCCGGGATCTTCCGATTGCCGGTCAGATATGATAACCATTACACCATGGGCCTCACTCGATCAGAAGTCGTAATTCTCCTACATACGCGCAGAAACCAATGCCCCGAGGGGGGCACCTCCCGCATGCCGCACATATATACATTTTCAACTGCAAAGAACACGCAGTATAATTAACGTAAAGAACGACGCTTGTATAGAAGACATCCCGCGCAAGATGAGGAGGGAGAACGAACAAATGAAAAAATGAGGTAACCACCCGTGAATCGAACCCGGGTTTCTGCGCGTATGTAGGAGAATTACGACTTCTGATCGAGTGAGGCCCATGGTGTAATGGTTATCATATCTGACCGGCAATCGGAAGATCTCGGGTTCGATTCCCGGGTGGTTACCTCATTTTTTCATTTGTTCGTTCTCCCTCCTCATCTTGCGCGGAATGTCTTCTATACAAGCGTCGTTCTTTACGTTGATATATATATATATATATATATATATATATATATATATATATATATATATATATATACACACACACACACACACACACTGTGTGTGTATATATATTTTTTTTTTCAACTTGTCATTGGTTCCACGTGTCCGTCTGGTTTCGCGCGGAAGCCAGGCTGGTTTCCCTCACCTCTATTGTAGTGGTTGGCCTTTTAATATATATATTTTTTATATTAACATGTTTTTTATTTACTTACAATGATATTTGTTTTATCGAACTTATTCTGCGGTACAAACTTTAACCATTTTTCTATACTGAATTTCGTTTAACAGCATAGAATGCCTGCCTGACTCGACAGCGTGACTGATTACGCCTAACGTATGGGAAGCCGAAACACGAAACAAATTTTATATGATTATATTCAGTTTAACTTTTGAAACGTGATTAAAAGTGGAGTGAATTAAAATGAATATGACATCCTATTTGACTTGATGTGAGAGATAATTGCTTTCTAAATCTCATATAGCCAGGAACACCCGGCTCACCTGCGATTGTCCTGAGCCCGGCATCCAGTCTTTTTTAAAGGCACCCACATGAACAACAGTTGTATTCCTAATGTTTACTGGCTACTGGTTAAGTAGTCTTGGACCTCTGAAAACAAAGCTATTTTCCTTCAAAGCTGAGGATGTCCTTTATCTGGCCTTTAGTTTGGGAACACTGCATATTCTACCTTTTCTACTTTCCAATACTGTCTGGATGGTTATCGGGTTCAATTTGAGGTTGGGCACTATATATATATATATTATATATAATATGCCAAATTAACCACATCACGATTCGAACCCACGACCTTTTCAGCAGAAGTTGCAAACACTGACCACTGTACTACGACGAGGTACGTATACATTTCAGTAAAATTCCTGAGTTTCATTCAGAGAGTGAACACTAATAAATTCTGATTTAAGGCTGAATATAAAGAACTGAAATCTGACAGACACACTATAGGTGAAGGTAAAGATAAATATTAAAAAATGTGACTTTTGCGACATTTCACAAAATACAGAATTTTGGATGCCTATCAACATATTGACATATCAAACTCAGATGAAAATAGTTTATTCAGTAGTTTCAAATGTCCACAGAAACGTAGTTAAACGAAAACGCTGTTATATTTCACTAGAGCGAATCATATAAAATGATATACAAACAGATGGGAAACTTAATGAAGAATTAGGTCTGAGATCGCATAGTCCAAAAATATTGTTGTGGCATAGTCCTTTAATACTCGTCGAAAGGCAACCATTTCTATATTCAGGATTGATCTCTCTTCGTTTTCTCGACGTTTTCTTTGAATGCGAGGGAAATTTAGGGTAACTTTAAGTAAACAATTTAAATGAAAATTTGGTTTGAGACGTAGAATACGCAAATTTTTAAGGCGACAAAAATAAAAAGTTTACAGTCGAAAAGTAAAGATAAAACGAACATTCGTAAAAACTTTGAATTTACTTTAGTGCTATAATTAAATTGGGATCACCTGAAGATCAGGGCCGCCAACCTCATCTGTGGGCCCTGATCTTCAGGTGGGAAAAATTGGGGGCCTTGATCTTGAGGTGACAAAATTTATTTTATTTTTATGTTAAATTTTTAGGGTAAGGTTACACCGATAGGAGTCGTAGTGGTTATGTTAGTTCCCTCTATCATCATTGGGTAAAAGTGATCTGGCCCGAGCAGTTCTGTTTAAAAAATCAGCCCCAAGGTTGAACCGTAATATCTTTGAGGGTGTAGTCCTTCCTTTGTTAAGTGACGATTGTTTGTCCGTTATTAACTGGCTTAAACAACACGGCCGGATCACCTGAAGATTCACCCCCCCCCCCAGAGTGTCCACCTGAAGATCTCCCCCCCCCCCCCCAGCCCGATCCACCTAAAGATACTCCACCCCAGTCCGCTCCACCTGGAGATACTCCCCCAGTTTTTACAAATAAAACAAACAATTCATTCTATGGGATATAATGCTCGGTTAGATTAATTGAATGCCCGGTTAGGTCAACTGTATGCCCTTGACGATTGGTTAGGTTAAGTTGCGATATTTTCGTTAAAACTAATGAAAATATCACAACTTAATCTAACCAGTAACCAATCATCAAGGGCGTACAGTTGACCTAATCGGGTATTCAGTTAACCTAACCGGGAACTCTTCTAGGAAAATTAAATCCACTATAGTCCGAATAAGTAATGGTAAATGACAAATACCATAGTTTTTCTTTTTCATGATGCTAGCCCGACGTGAGCAACGGGTCTCTCGCAAAGAGGTCCCATAAATATAGCTTCCCTCACCAGCTATCTGCAAAGCAGACAGGATCCAGCTTTGGGACATTGATCTAGGGTCTAAAGCAGCCTAGCCCTGCTACATTTAGAACCTCAATATAAGCAAAAGACTCGTTGCATTCACGTCGGATTGAATACATCAAAGAAAAAGGGGTAACTATTGTATTTTTAGCCAAAAAAACAAAACTTAAACCTCAACCGGGACATTGAGCGTCCACTTTTCAAGGCACATAACACGTCCGTTTAATATACACAAACTCAGAATGGTCCCCTGAGAAACTTATATGTTAAACACAGACCGTGCATGGAACAAGGAACTCTTCTGGGAAAATTAAATCCACTATAGTCCGAATAAGTAATGGTAAATGACAAATACCATAGTTTTTCTTTTTCATGATGCAAGCCCGACGTGGGCAACGGGTCTCTCGCAAAGAGGTCCCATAAATATAGCTTCCCTCACCAGCTATCTGCAAAGCAGACAGGATCCAGCTTTGGGACATGGATCTAGGGTTTAAAGCAGCCTAGCCCTGCTACATTTAGAACCCTCAATATAAGCAAAAGACTCGTTGCATTCACGTCGGATTGAATACATCAAAGAAAAAGGGGTAACTATTGTATTTTTAGCCAAAAAAACAAAACTTAAACCTCAACCGGGACATTGTTTGTCAAAACAATTTATTTTAACATGATTTGTGCCTAATAAGTTTGATGGCATGAATTAAGTACTCACAGTAACAGAATTATCACAACTCAATCACAAAGCAGTAAATATAGCCCCATAACTATAGGGTTTACACACTAGTAACATCTACAAGTTCACGTTTCTTGATGAACAGCACCGAAATGCTGCACTGATATTCACAATTGTGTGGATTGCAATCACTTAAGAATAGAGTTATTAGTTCCTTACAGCACATTCCAGCTTCTCTCGATTTCAGCCCGAAAGAGAGACATAGATCTACTGTCCAGCTTGGTTACAGCAACCGCTGTCGTCACAACCACAAGCTGTCGTCATAACTACAAGCTGTCGTACGTTTCATCCTTTTCCTGAAGCAGTTGCATCTAGCTGTCTTGCACTTTTTCTTGCAACCACAAGCAACAAGCTCCAGGCAGGCTTCAGGGATTGGAGGAAGTCTTTTCCACACTGGTAGGAGGCTCCCATCTTCCAACTTCCAGGCTGAAGTGTCCACCGGATCTTCAACATCTACGTGCTCTTTGTCAGCCTGGAGCCATATTTTGGCCTGATAGTTTGCCCGCTTGGCGTGGAGCCTCCAGGGCATCCTTTGTCGGTGTGAGCATTTCCAGAGTCTTCTTGGCCTTCCCAAAAAGGTGAACTCTGGCGTCATCAACTGTGTGTTGTTCCGGGGTGCCATACAAATGACACACAAACATCTCAACATCTGCGATATCCCCATCTCGACCAATGGCGTGCAGCAGGAGTGGGTGGTCACTGAACATCTTCCAACACTTCTTTTTTCCATGACCACTGAAGGACGAGGGTGTGTCACGCCCGGTCAAAGCGTGGAGGCTGACCAGGTTGTCCCTGACTGGGGGCGACAAACTCTTGAATACATCGTGCACGATGTAGCATTTTCAGTTCTTGGCATCCACACTTCAGCGACCTTGGTGCAAACGAAGTGAATCAGCAGCACCATTACATCAGTATCTCTGCACACTACCAGTATTCGTTCATAGCCCTGGGACGCTGCATCACATGAGTGAAGGATGAGCCTGGTGTCCGCCTCTTCATGGTTGCTAACTTGCTATGCAGTGGAACGTCATGTCGCCTGGTTGACCGTTCTTCAGTGGCTTCAGAGAAGCCACCCCCTATCACCAGCTGACATCTTTCTTGAAGATCTCTGCCCTTCTCAGTGATGACGTTAGACAGAAACAAGTCTAGGTCAGCCTTGTTTGTATCCAGGGCTATGAAGTTTTTCCACACTTCATGCAGTGGAACTTGTGGGCCATCAATGACTTTCCGAATCGGTTTCTTCTTGCTTGCACGCTTTGTCCTGGTAACTACTTTGATCGATCCTTCCCCTGCGTACCGATCAAAGATGACATCAACTCTTGTTGTGTGTTCATAACTCGTCACGGCCTTGAAGAACACTTCAGCATAGTTGCCGAATGTCCGACAGCCGCCAGGCTTGCCAAGAGCTTGGATGAATGCATGGCCATCTATCATCATACAGGTCTTCAGATCAGAGGATGGAACCGCTGAACTTATGGTCTGCTGAGCCTTCAGGATGTTCATCAACTCAGACTTCGATGTCGAATTCATCTCTCCTCCTGCCTTCGCCAGACTAAATGGGACTGGGGACAGTTCATGCTTCAAGACGTTGACCATCTCCACCATGCGACCTGCGGTCGCGGCATTCAGGAGCCGCTGTAGTAGCTTTCTGTCAGCTTTGATGGTCTTCTGTATGTTCTGCTTACTGGAAACTGTAGCTTTGTACACATCAGCGTAGGTTTTCGACCGACGTTTCTTTATCGTTTTATGCAAAATTTTGCATATAGGTTCTCGTAACAATAATTACACGTACACGATGGACAATAGAGAGTTAGCGAGCGTTGACGAGGAAGTAGAATTAGGCGTACGCGTATCTAAGGATTTAAAAGTTAGGAACCAGTGCCTGGAGTCTTGCGCAAAAGCTAATAGGATGTTAGGCTTCATAGCGCGTAATTTCGAATTTAAATCGAAGAATATTATATTGCCCCTTTACAAGTCCCTAGTCAGGCCTCATTTAGAGTATGTCGTTCAGTTTTGGTGCCCGTATTTGCGTGAGGATATTGATAGGTTGAAAAGGGTTCAGCGTCGCGCCACGAAACTAATTCTGTCATTGCGCAACAAGTCTGACGAAGATAGGATTAAGGAGTTAGACTTGCATTCACTCGAAACTAGGAGAGTAAGGGGGGAGCTTATTGAAGTTTTCAAAATTGTTAATAAAATCGATAACGTAAATTTTGACAAACTCTTCACTTTTGATAACATAGCTTAACAAAAAAAAATTTTGTTTCGTTGCCAAGGAAATTCGTACGAATTTAGGGTATTTTGGGGTTGCTGAATTCCAAAATGAAAGTAGTTTTTAAGATTTAGCTCTAGTTCTTGAGATAATGAATACCCTCAATTAATAGGAAACGTAACCATAACGCGTGCATATGGGAAACTACCTGAACATTCTAGATGGTGAGACACGCGAATATTCTTAGTGTTTACTCCGCGATCATTCTAGAATATTCCCCCTCCGTATATAAGTCATCGGCCACCCAACCAGTAAGTAGGCTCCGCCTGAACATTAATTTTTTTGCATTTTTACGTGTTTCAATGGGGTACCAATTATTTCATAAATTAGAGCCAATCTAGCAAAACCGATGTCATATTCGGAATCAGCACCACAAAGTTACCCCAAAACCACTCTAATATGATTGGCAATAAAAGGAGTGTTGACAAGTGAATAGCAATACTCGTAATAACGGATTTAAGTTGCGTGGCAGACGTTTCATTACTAACATCGCTAAAAACTTTTTTACGTTTAAAGTAATTGATAAATGGAATAAACTTCCCGCGCCCGTCGTGAACTCTACCAGCGTTAATATGTTTAAAAACCGTTTAGAAAGGCATTTAAAAATATTAACGTTGTTTAAAATAATAAAACAATTAGCAACAGGAGCTCTATGGGTGTTGGTTGGGATGAGTCTGTTGACGATTAATGCCAGCTTGTAACATACCAACGTGTGATATGCCAGCAATAAAATTATTAAAAAAAAAAATTAGACGAACACGAACATTGGGAAAGGGTGAAATTTGTATACGTCATATGCGAGTACATCGAAAAATGGCACAGTCATGAGGTACATGTAGGGGCGTGGTCCATGTACAGTCCAGGTGTATTCTAGAAATTGGGGGTGATTAGTATGGTTGAGTGGAAATATGGGTGATAATTTTAATTGTGTCTGAGTGGTGTGAATCAAGGACTGAAGTGTATCCCATGGTATTAGTGTGGAAAGAGTGATTTCTCTATGGGGTAGCTGGGTCGCACGCAAAACTTTGCAAAGAATTGTAATTATTTGTTGCAAATATTTATCGATTAGGGTTACTTGTAGGTTAATTATTTCTACTAATTCTAGATATCGTTCGTGTTCCTTGTATTTAGCTAACAGAGATTGAAGGTATGTAAATTTGTCCGAAAGGGCGTGGAGGAAGCGATTGTTTTCGTGTAGTGACTTAATGGTTTGTTCTAAAATGTGTCCTCTATATTGCCGATTCCGCGCGAAGAGATTCAATTTGAGTTCAATTCTTTTAATGTCTTGTTCGGTCGCTAATCCGAACAAAGCTTTGAATATTTTTCATCCCTTCTCTATCAATCCCCTTTTATTTCTATGATTAAATTTTGCTGAGTTTTGCGTTCCAGTTTGTATCCATGGTAACGCAATTATATCTGACAGGGTGTGTACTGTAGTTTGAATATTTTCGAATGTATTTTCTAATAGGACGGGACTAACGTGGTCTGTTCCCGGGATATGTTTAACAGAAACGTGAATTTTCCTTTCAAGTGCTTTTAATTGGGTTTTTATCTGGACGAGATTGGTTTTCATTCTAGCAGGGGGTTGCAAATTGATGAAAAGGTCCGCATGTCCTTTCAAAATTTTACCTTCTGCAAGCTTTTCGATAACAACGCCGGTAGAAATTTTAATGCTAGGGTTACAAGAGTAAATAATTTGCAAAATTATAAGGGGGACAATTTTATTAATTTCTACGTCTTAGATTATACGGAGCTGGGGGTTGCAGTGTGGATATTTGCGTTTGTGTGCGGAGTGGTCGGTCTCGCTTTGGTGGTAGTGGGGGTCGACCGTTAAGCTCGGATTCTGAGCGGGTTCGTTTTTTATGTGAAGGTTCTAGTTCACGTGGTTGATGCATTTGCGGCCGGTATGTAGGGTCCGTGCGTCGATCATCAACCGGTGAGGGTGGTGACGGAAGAGATGGTGGAGATGGAGGAGATGGTGGAGATGGAGAAGATGGTGGAGTTCCATTGAGTGATCCTCTAGAAGGGGTTTCTCCAGGGTCTGGTTCCGATGGGACTCTCGGGTCTGAGACCTCTTGTTCAGAGATTAGCTCAAGTACTAGTGGTATCACCAGGTACCAATCTTCATCACGGGTAGTGGTTTCCGCGGTGACTACTTCGGTTTTGTGGTCCTTGCTGGATGTTTTTTGGGAAGGTGTTGTTCGGCAGCTATCTTCAATTTATCAGCGTAAATGATCCTTAGTTTGGAATGGTCTCGGAGGTCGAGGATTTCATAACGGTTCTTTCCGAGGTTTTTCATTATCCTATATGGGCCATCCCATTTTGGATATAATTTACGATGAGCACTTGGCGGTTTCACGCTCTTTATGTAACATTGCATACCGACGATTATAGTCTGTTGATGGGGATGACGCCTATGTTGTTCTTGCTCCATCTGTTGGTTTCGTTGGTCTAGACTCTAGAGCATATCGGATTATGTCACAAATTTTGAAAGATCGTTCAACTAGTTGCTGATTTGCTTCTGCCATCTCGGAAGGTGTTAGAACTGCCTGGTCGATTTGGTTAGGCAAATCAAAAGGTAGCTGTTTGTAGTAGTGATGTAGGACGAAATGAAGGGTGTCTCCGATGGACACGTTATAGCCGTTGTTGATGGCTGTTCGCACCATGGGAAGGGAATCATCCCATGTACGGGATGATGCATCGAGAACGTGGCGGAGGGCTTCTAAGATCTTCCGATTGTGCCTTTTCACTAAGCCGTTTGCCTACGGATGGTATGCCACAATGTGTGTCTTTAATTTTACACATGTTACAGAGTGACTCGAACAGTTTGGATGTGAAACTAAGGGCGTTATTCAAAATTAGGATGGAAGGAGTAGTATGGTTTTGGATGACGCGTTCCACTAGGGCTCTTGCCACAGTTTCCGAGGTCTCGTTTGGAATGGCAACTACTTCGCTGTACCGCGAGAAGTGGTCCGTAAACACAATGATGTACTGGTTTCCATTTGATGTTTTTGGAAATGGTCCTAGTATGTCCACTCCAGTTCTTTGCCAAGGCCGTTGGCATACTGGATATTTATGCATGGCAGCTGTGGATGGTACGTTGCGTTTATGTTTTAAACAAGACGGGCATTCAGCGATGTATTCATGTACCTTTTTGTTCATTTCGGGAAAATGGTATCGCTACAAAAGACTCTTGATGGTGCGATCCGGCCTCATGTGGCCATACAAAGGTTATGTCGTGATAAAGGCCGATTGCTATATCTAGAGATCCTTTGGTATTTCCACGAGGTCGTTTCCATCTTCGTTCCTAAAATGCACGAGCCCAATTTTAGGTTGTACTGTTCTTTTACCTTCGATGGTTCCCTTTGTTCCAGGCAAGCCCGAAGGTTCTGGGTGTGTTGGTTCCTCTTGTTGGGAGTATTGCAGACATTCGTGGTCGAACACAGGAAGAGTTTCTATCTTATTCACTTGGGTGTCGGGCTTGAGTCTCGACAATCCGTTTGGAATAACTTGAAGTTTTCCCGGTTTGTATACGATTTTTGCCACAAAGTCCCAAATCAACAGAGCCCATCTACTCAACGGTCCTTCAAGTAACTTGTCCTTAAAGAGATACGTGAGTGGCTTATGGTCAGTTTTGATGGTTACATCGTAGCCATAGACGATATTTCGGAATTTTTTCAAAGCCCAATATACCGCTAGGGCTTCTCGGTCCGTAGTGGAATAATTGCCTTATTGACTGAAAAATCGCTTCAGTTGGATTTCGAAACTCAACTGCTGAGATAACTGAAACTGGCTAACTGAAAACTGGCTGACTGGAAACTGGCTGACTGGAAACTGGCTGACTGGAAACTGACTGACTGGAAACTGACTGACTGGAAACTGACTGTGTTGATCTTACTGGATTCAACAACTGGAACTGATTACTCGGGGGGCGCTGATTCCTGGGGCGGTTGTCTCTTTGGATGCAACCGACTGACTTGAACTGCTATAAACTGGAGTGGGTTTCCTATTTCTTTCGGAAATCCGAACTAAACTGATTCTGTTAGCATTAGGCTGAACGTGCTGCACCTGTCTATTATTCTCATCGAGAAGGTGTGTCCTATTTCTACACTTAACTAATTTTCCGGCTGGGTAAATTTCCCAGTGATTCCGGTTGAAGAAATCCATACCTAGTAAGATATCTGTCTGAAAGGTGGCGACTGCGTCCACAATACAACATTTTGCGGGATGTACCGCGTTACCAACTTCTAAATATAATTCGATTTCTCCATATGTAGGTATGGGTGTGCCTGTAACTCCTCTGAGTTGGCAGGAAGGTGCCCTAATTTCATATTTATAATCTGTACTCTCTAGTAACTCATCTGCACATTGTTTCTTAATTAATGTCGCATGCGCTTCTGTATCTAGGAGAGCGGTTAAATCTCGGTTATCTGCGCTGCAATTTATTATTAAATCTAGTAGGTCCGCACCTATTATCCTGATGGGTAGTTTATGTGTGTATGTGGGTTTATTGCTCTATTTAGGAGGAAGGAGGTTGAACTGCTGCCTCCAAAGTGGGATCTATAAAAGAACTTGAACTGATTTCTATGGGAGGACCTGAGTCATATGCTACAGGATCACCATACATTGGAGGGTCTTCTTGGAAAGTGTACTCTGGGAAAACTGATTCTTCAGCGGGTACGTCTACATACCGAACCATCCGACCTTGCTGATTATATTGGGATCTGGACATCGGGCAATAGTGTGGTTGACCTTGTGGTCGTGATTTGTTCGGTGGGTGGTTCTGTTGATGCTGGGAACTAACTAGTTTCTGAAAATTGGAGGGCTTTTGGTGATTTGATCTCTGGAAGTGGGGCCTTTTCCCTGCAGGGGCTTTGTCAGCACATTTTTGTCGGTCGCCAAGGCGATGACCATGTTCATAACAGTGGGAGCAATAAGGGGGATAATTGGATTGACTCATCATGTGCCCAAAACTATCGCAATTAAAACACTGAGGAGGGCGTGCATTCTGGGTTTGTGGGGCTTGTTTCTGAGGTGGTGTTCCCTGCATCGACCTAGATTTATGAGGTTGTTATTGTTGTTGTTGTTGCTGTTGCTGCTGCTGAATGTAATGTATGGGGGGTCTCTCTACCCTTTCGGTAGTTCTGGCTCGCTAAGTCTGGGTAATGTTCCCTTGTTTTATTTATGGCTTCACTTACTGGTTTGTCAGTATTTATGCACTCTTGAAATTTCTTTTTAGGTGCTTCGAGTAGGTTTTGTTAAATGGATGCTGCTACTATTAGGTTTCTTTGCTTTGAAGAGAGTGTAATGTTGCACGCATTTTCTGCGGCTCGGAGGGCTTCTCCTACGAGTTTATGTGTTCGTGTAATAAAATTATTTAAATCTTCATGTTCTTCTTTCTTCCATTTAGCTTGAGAGACAGCTTCTAATGTGGCCGAGGGTTGTGCGAGTGTTATTTCTTCGAAAAATTCTAATAAGTGTTTTTTAAAATTGTGCCAAGTTGTAGCTTCGCTAATGGATGGGACGTATGTAACTGCATCATGGGTATTCCCCTCTTTAGGGTCAATAAACCTTTTAGCTTCCCTAATCTTTATGTTATCATCTGTGATGTTTTCGCGTATGAAATGCTGTTCTAGAGACGCAATCCAAGGTCTTACGCGCGGTTCAACGAAGTTATTATCTATGGTTCCCTTAAAAATTAGGACAGTATGGGGAAGGTTTACAAGTCTACCAAAGTTAATGTATGCTGGGGGAGCGGTTTGAGACATGTTGGCTTGTGCTTGATCTGAAGTTTGCGTGCTTGGAAATATGTTTGAAGGGCGCGGGGTAGGTGGAGAAATGGGTGTAGGGGAATTTTCAATGTCAGAAAGCTCACCGTCTGAATCGCTCATACTGTTAATGTATTCTAATCTGGTCTGCTTGACCGATCTTAATCTATGGAATGATCACTTGAGTGGCTTTCCTAACTACTCTATCTACGAAATACACAAATAAATGCACAACAATTTGCCTAACGGAAAAATTTTGAAAAATTTGTAAACAAAATAATAAAAAAATGTAAACAAAATTTCACTCGAATGTACGTGAATGTACGATAATATTATGATTGGCACATTAAATAAAATTATTCTATGCTAACTATGATATAATAGTGTAAATAACTCGGTTTCAATCAAATGAAATGTATCACTGGTGTATGGAATGTTCACTCTGTTTTTTGTTAATTCTGGCTTAATACTAATTATTAACTGTTAATTATATTGTCTTCTCAAATGTTTAGTAATTAATTTGAAAAAAAGGATCTGTACTTAACAAGATTCCTAGGCGAAATCCTTGAAGACGTGTCCTGAAGACGTGTCTTTCTAGCCACTTGTTCCTAGACGAAGAATGGGCGTGGAGAACTTGGAATCGTGACACACCGGTCAAATAATGGACGGGAAGAATTGGAAGTCGTGACACACCGGTCAACTGAATGTTGGTTCTAGTTCCATGGTCTAAAAGACTGGAAGTATCCTGGTTGCAGAGGTCGCCAGTTGTTAACCCCTCCGTCTATGGCCTTGGGCGGTTCGAAGTTGACGGAGGTTCTGGTTAGGTGGCAGCAACGGATTTGTTACTCTGGAGTAGCTGGTACCGTATGGGGAATCGCAGTAGTTTCTTTTATACTACTCTCCGATTTCTTGTTGTAGTCGTAGTGGATCGGAGGATTCTGTGAGGCTTACTAAATTCTCTAAGGGTTCCCCGATTCTTCTTGTAGCGTATCGGGAAATTATTTTTCTCTATTTTAAGACTAAGTTCTCTTAAAAAACAAGCCTCGAAGGAGAAGGCAAAGATATTTTCTTCTGTAGTTTACTGCTAAAATGTTACAGATAATGCTCAGCCTCTAAGTCAGATCAGACAATCAGAATGAACACTGAAGAAATTATATACTACATTTTTTAATGACATCATTATTATTTAATGCTGACCTGTTTTGTTTTTTATTCTCAAAAGGCTGAATTATTTTGCAAAAATAGTTAAAGTTAAGGTAAATATTTTAGCTGTAACAATGTCTAGACAGATAAGCAAGATATTTGAAGATGAAGCCATATTTTTATTTTAAACCGTATATTGACAGATCTGATGTTATCATGATCTGCCGAGTTAACTAAAAATGGAAATTGAAATATACATTTTATTATGAATTACAATTGAACATGCATATGAGCAAAAATTAAATGTTTAAGATTTAAAATTAAACGTTAAGCAGGACATGACTTCATCTTTTACAACGAAGAGAGGATGTACACAGAAAATGAACATTGCAGAATTTAACAAGATTACATTATTAGGCTAAATCTAAAAAAAATTATTAAGTAATTTAAAAAGAAATAATTCACCAAATATTCAGCAGAAATAAAATAGAAAGCAAATAAAACGTTTTATCCGAACTTACGTCAGTGTTATACGAGTTTGGACTCTATATGTGAAAATGAATATAAGAATATAAATATATATGAATATAAGGATTATATGAATATAAGTATAGATGAATATAAGCATTATATGAATAAAAGAATATATGAATACTGTATAGGAATTATGGAGCAAGTGTAGTTTACGTCCCCCTAACGCAAAAGGGGACACAAACTACAATAGGTCAAAGTTGGGGAACGTAAACTACACTAGGATCTTTCGGAGACTTTTTTTTTTAAGTGAATCCATGAAATAAAACGTTAAAACTAACGAAAATATTACGGCGCACCTAAAGCAAAAGCACTCCCTGCGTAATTTCTTTATTTATGGTCAGATTTTTATGAATTGCGGGGGTGAGACCCCCAAATTTTTGTTGATTGGGTTGTTCCTTTTTGTATAGGAAAAATTAAATATATAAAATTCCCTCCCCGCATTTTTTTCCTATTAATATAAAACGTGTTCCAAAGAAGTTTTATTAAAATCAATTAGTATTTAAGGGTGCCTCATAAGCAGCCATCCCTACTAGGCCAAATCTACTATGCTTTCAGTCCTAAAATGTTTAGTTCAATTCAGTTTCTAATTAATCAGTAGTCAATGTCTATTTTAGTTTTTGCTGTTCTTTAACTGCTGTTATTTACCCTTAGAGTGGAATGCTAATAAAAAATTCGTGTATTTATGTTTCAGTAATTAACTAAATTTGAGTCCTTGTGCGGGACCAACAAGAATATTTATAATTACTTGAGATTTTGCATATTTTTTTTTTTATCAAATGGAATATACTGAGGGGGTGAGACGGTGAAATTTGCAATTTAGAAAACTAAGAACCATCCTAATATATATATATATATATATATATATATATATATATATATATATATATGGGATGAATTTCACAATTAAACACGTGAAATGAATGAATGATGTAAACCCACAAGGAAAAAGAAAAATAATTCCAAGGCCTTTCGTAAATTCAGAAGTACACCTCGTCAGGGAAAGGCCTTGGAATCATTTTTCTTTTTCCTTGTGGATTTACATCATATATATATATATACACCTTTGGTAACCTTTGGTTAGCTTCCGCCAGAATTGTTCATTCTGACGACGGTCAAGTTTTTCACTCCACCTTAGACCTACAGTTTAACGTGGAATCCGAACCACTCCCGACCAGCAGCTCAGCGTCTTCACCACTAAGCCACCCAGGGCACCCATTTATCTACCAACCACTTTCTTTATTGTGTGGAAGGATGAACAGTTTGGTTTTGTTGCGCGCCAGCTGCCGTCACCGGATCTCGGATCTGGTGCCAATGGATTTGTAGTCAGCGGCGCTAACCACTACACCACCGAAGCGCATATATATATATATATATATATATATATATATATATATTACGATTGGTTAGGTTAAGTCGTAATATTTTCGTTAGTTTTAACGTTTTATTTGATTAGGTATACGCCGACAAAGTTGGGGAACGCAAACTACACTTGTTCCTGAATTATTCATTGCTCATTTTTACACACACACACACACACACACACACACATATATATATATATATATATATATATATATATATATATATATATATATATATATTATATATATATATATATATATATATTATATATACAGGGCGTCCCAAAAAAATGTACACACACTTTAACAGCTGATAGCTCAATTGATGTTTCTTTCTTTCCAAGTTAAACCCATTATAATTAATAATGGCAGTCAGACTAAGCTTTGAACAAAGGAAATTCATTCTAAAATTCTACTGGAAGTGTGAAAATGCAGTTGAAGTGCAAAGACAGTTTAGGAGGGAGTTTCAAACAGATCCACCAACGCGACTTACCATCACTCGAATTAGAGATAAGTTTGAAGCCGATGGAACTGTTCAGAATGTCCACAAGAAGCGTTCCGGAAGACCACGGACATCGACAAGCCCTACAAAGCAAGAAAGAGTACTGGAAACGTATCACCAAAGTCCAAGAAAATCTGTGCGGCAAGCGAGTCGTGAGGTAGGAATTTCAGAATCGTCTGTCCAACGCATTTTGAAGCGCTGTCAATGGAAAAGTTACATTCCAAGATTAGTCCATGCTATTAATGAAGATGATCCGGACCGAAGAGTGGAGTATTGCGAGTGGTACTTGGCACGATGTGGATGTGGATTGGACGAAGGGGT
This sequence comes from Bathynomus jamesi, assembly GCA_023014485.1. Classification (NCBI taxonomy): domain Eukaryota; kingdom Metazoa; phylum Arthropoda; class Malacostraca; order Isopoda; family Cirolanidae; genus Bathynomus; species Bathynomus jamesi. The sequence goes on along the minus strand of JAJOZX010001168.1, from coordinate 904,714 downwards.
TTCGTAGAATACCCTCCGCGTTCACCAGACCTCACACCACTAGACTTTTTTTTATGGGGATACTTAAAAGACAAAGTCTACGCTATAAAACCTGCAACAGTCGCTGAATTGAGAGCAGCCATTGAACGAGAATGCACACAAATACCAAACGAAATGTTTCGTGATGTTTGCGATTCCATTGCTTCGCGTTATCAGCAGTGCCTGGACCAGAACGGACGTCAGTTTGAAAACAGGCGTTGACAAAACAATTAAATAATGTCTGTAGATTCTATTACATTTTGAAAATGAAATGTATTTTAATAAACACTGCCTTTATAATTATTTAAAGTGTGTATACATTTTTTTGGGACGCCCTGTATATATATATACACGGTGAACCAAAAGTAGGTGGACAGTAGGTTGAATACGGTTTGTGTTATATTATATTATAACTATGGTGTTCATTATAACTATGGTGTTTGTGTTTTATTATATTAAATATTATAACTAAATTTATTTAAATTTTATTTTGTATTATAGTATACAAAAAAATTAAATATGTATTCTCAAAATAAACGTTATCATTTACTGTCCACCTACATTTGGTTCACCCTATATATATATATATGGTTGGGTGACATTTTAGACTTTTAGACTTCTGGATAGGTAAATATTGCTTTCCTCTCAATGGCATTTCCATTCTCACCCGTGGTCAGCAGAGGAAATTGCACAAAGTGAAAAGTCTGCATTTGACAAAAGTGTTTCTTCATTTGAGAAACAATGTCACTTCATTCCCATTCGCGGCAAAGGAGCCAAATTAAAATGGCTAGTATTTTATAACAACTTATTTTAATCTAACCTAATCTACCCTGGACCAAAGTTGGAAAGCCGTGGATAAGAATGGGAATGGCATGAATTGGAAATAAACCGATTTGAAAATGCCTCATTTGAAATTCTCACTTTCAGATTTCCTACTCTCAGACGCGAAATGACAAAATGGGAATGACATTGAGTGGGATGATACCACAGCATATGGATATTGAAGTCAACGTAAAGAGCATAATACAAAAATAGATTTAACAGAGATTTAGAGATATAAATGTGAGAATGAAATCCGACGTTAATATATATATATATATATATATATATATATATATATATATCGTAAAGAACGACGCTTGTATAGGAGATATTCCGCGCAAGACGAGAGAGAGAGAACGAAACAAATGAAAAAATGAGGTAACCACCTGGGAATCGAACCCGGGATCTTCCGATTGCCGGTCAGACGCGATACCATTACACCATGGGCCTCACTCTTCCAAATGCCGTAATTCTTCTACATACTCGCAGAAACCAATGCCCCAAGGGGGCACCTCCCGCATGCCGTAACATTATATACATTCAACTGCAAAGAACACGCAGTATAAATAACGTAAAGAACGACGCTTGTATAGGAGATATTCCGCGCAAGACGAGAGAGAGAGAGAACGAAACAAATGAAAAAATGAGGTAACCACCTGGGAATCGAACCCGGGATCTTCCGATTGCCGGTCAGACGCGATACCATTACACCATGGGCCTCACTCTTCCAAATGCCGTAATTCTTCTACATACTCGCAGAAACCAATGCCCCAAGGGGGCACCTCCCGCATGCCGTAACATTATATACATTCAACTGCAAAGAACACGCAGTATAAATAACGTAAAGAACGACGCTTGTATAGGAGATATTCCGCGCAAGACGAGAGAGAGAGAACGAAACAAATGAAAAAATGAGGTAACCACCTGGGTATGCGAGTATGTAGAAGAATTACGGCATTTGGAAGAGTGAGGCCCATGGTGTAATGGTATCGCGTCTGACCGGCAATCGGAAGATCCCGGGTTCGATTCCCAGGTGGTTACCTCATTTTTTCATTTGTTTCGTTCTCTCTCTCTCGTCTTGCGCGGAATATCTCCTATACAAGCGTCGTTCTTTACGTTATTTATACTGCGTGTTCTTTGCAGTTGAATGTATATATATATATATATATATATATATATATATATATACAAACACGTGTTACCTTCGTGAAATAATTTATATATATATATATGTGTGTGTGTGTGTGTGTGTTTTATCGTTTGGATTTTGGCACAACTTTTGTTTACTATTTCCTTTTCCCTCAGTAACTGCGGAGATTTCGTCTGTGAATCAAGTTTGCTGCGTCAGTTTTTGAAAATTGAATTTTGTGAGAAGTAAACTGAAAAATAACATTTAAGAAATAAAAATATTGGAAAATAATCGCTGTTGCTGTAATACAGTGAGTCTCTTATCTACATTTTATTTATAGAGAAAAATCTATGAGGGTTTTACCCAAAGAACAAGTGACAGTGACTGATTGAAATATAAGAAGGAGTGATTAGAAAATGAAGTCAAAATGTTGAAGAAAGAAACGGCCATTGCCCTCATCACTCTTCTCTTCGTAATCCAATTCAAGGAAGTAGAAAACTTTAGTACATCAAACAGTAAAAAGAGAGTAGAGAGACGGACAAATACTCGAAATCAGAAACGAATTTTCGGCAGGCGTTTTCGACCAACACCTTCACCAGCACACTATTTGGCAACTCGATTTCCTTCTAAATGCAGGGACTGTGACCATCCATGCGATATACAGAACCCAAATACTTGTGTGTGTAGAACGGATCTATCTTGCCCTCCCGATTGATCTGAAATGTTCAGAAGTATTTCCTGTTCGTTCGTAATTCGAAGGAATTCTGATACAAACACTAACTGATGTAATTAAATCTTATGATCTTTGGATGCAATATTACAGTTTTGAAATGGTTAAAACTATTTCCTAAAGTTACTAAGGTAAAATAATGCTCCAGGAATTATTCGTTTTGCTTTTGAGTTTAATATTTTACTCGCATAAAATGCATGCTTTGATTTTTATGTTGTAATACAAACTTTTAAAAAGTAGACAAATAATTAACTCAGGGCTATTTAAAATGATTCATCCGATTTCAACTGAGAATACTTCCGTACCTATCAACCGTGCATCAACTGGGTATACACCACATGAAAAAGAAAATATCTCTGTGTTTTACAAGATCACCGCGAGAGGGCTCCAAAGTCACCGCATCGTGGCCTAGCCTAGCAACAAACAGTAAGTGTGAAAATGGCGTCCGCACAGCAGAAGGCGTTTTGTGTGTTGCAGTTTTCGAGCTGTAAATCGGTAGTCACAGTGCAGCGTGAGTTTCGTCGACGTTACAGAACAGATCCACCGGGTGCTCAGAGCATCCGTCGGTGGTATCGGCAGTTCGAGGAAACAGGATGTTTGTGTAAAGGCCAGTCCACAGGACGACCGCGCGTGTCTGAGGATAATGTGCAAAGAATCAGAGAGAGTTTCCAACGTAGCCCGAGGAAATCAACAAACCGCGCCAGTCGAGAATTGGGACTTCCTCAGACGACTGTTTGGTGTTTTGAGACGGCGCTTGCATATGAAGCCATACAGGTTGCAACTGTTGCAGGCTCTACGGCCGGGGGACAAGTTAAAACGATAGAACTTTTGCGATCTTATGCAGGAGGCTATGGAGGATGACGAATTTGCTCCCCGCCTGGTGTTCAGTGACGAAGCAACTTTTCATTTAAGTGGCAAGGTGAACCGTCACAACCTTCGCATATGGGGCACGCAACACCCACATGCAACAATCGAGCAACAAAACGCCTTCTGCTGTGCGGACGCCATTTTCACACTGACTGTTTGTTGCTAGGCTAGGCCACGGCGCGTTGACTTTGGAGCCCTCTCGCGGTGATCTTGTAAAACTCAAAGATTTCCTCTTTCATGTGGTGTATGCCCAGTTGATGCACAGTTGATAGGTACGGAAGTATTCTCAGTTGAAATCGGATGAATCCTTTTAAATAGCCCTGTATTATAGTGAAGGTGAAGGAAGGAGTGTGTTTTAAGCTCCTACATTTGTAATAATAATAAAATATTCACATTAAATTTAAAAATTTCTTAAGAAAAATGAAAAATATAAAAATTATTGAATTATCAGGACGTGAATATAATTATTCCTATTCACATTATGTCAAATATTTATACACGATTGCTTGAGTTTGTTTTTATTGTGAAAAGATCCTTCACAGGATTATATTATTTTACATGTTTATGAAATTATATATGAAAAACATTATATATATTTATATATGCGTGTGTGTGTTTATGTGTTTGTGTGCGTTCGTTCGTACACAAACCTAATTGCTTTCTAAATTCCATCCATATGTTGCAGCGCATTTTATGTTTTTGCCTGCCAGACGTATGATAATACGATTTTGTATATGTAGAACGAACATAGAGTACATTTCATTATTTTAAAAACAAATATAGAAACAAACTAGTGAAAAATAGTTGCTTCTCAATTCCTACTGAATATCTGTGGCCACAGAAAATCAATTTGGCTAACAATTATTGCCCACTCTCCTACATTTATAATAATTGGGAGCAATGAGAGAGAGAGAAAAGTAGTGGTCTATATTCAGAATCCTAACCAATAAAATACTTATATGAACTGTAATTAATATGTTATAAATTAAACTAATAAATTACTCTTAATCATCATCAACTCGAATTAATATGATCTTACAATATGGCCACAGAACGGTTTCTATATTATTTGATCCCTTTCAGGTTAGTATTTTATCAAGTATTTAATTAAATAATATATTTATATAATTTTAAAGGTGTTTATAATTTATATTACAAATTAATCATAATAAATTATTTTTTATATTGGACAGTAAGAAGTAATTTTATCCAAATGTTTAGCAAAAGGATTTTGACGGTTCGATGTTATTTGTAGAAAAAAACCAAACGCCTCAAGACACATTTTATATATATATATATATATATATATATATATACCGGCCCGGATTTAGCTATAGGCGAACTAGGCGATCGCCTAGGGCCTCGCGCCAAAGGGGGCCTCGCTCAAGCCGTTTTGCGCGTTCTGTTCAAGTGATATTAATGATTTAGAACTCTATGAAGAACTTAAAGTACTTTGCAGGTTTATACCTGAGAAAACAGATCTCGGAAATGCCCTTGTTTATATAGTGCAAAAACAACTAAGTGAGATTTATCCTAATGTTTATGTTGCACTTCGGGATCTTTTCCATTTGGCGGCAGGCGGTTTTTTTTAACCAAATTTTCACCAGTAATACTTTTTTGTGTGCTAAATACGAATCTAACATTCTTTTTTGAGAGAAATGAAAGGAAAATATCGAAAAAAAGATTTTAAATACGAACTACTTTATACCGCGCACGAACTATTTACACTGCGAAATTCTATATATTTTTGCAATAATATAATAATATAACAATTATAACCTAACCTAACCTAACCTAACCTAACCTAACTTAACCTAATCTAACTTAATGTAATCGGCTCTGTTTCAGATATGCGCTGCGTCTTTACTCGCTACCCCTGCAGTTATCGGTGAACCAGGACTAACTGTAGAAATAGATGAAACCTGCTACAGTAAGCGGAAGTATGACAGGGGAAGAATGCTTCCGGTACAATGGGTATTCGGTCGAGTATGCAGGGAGACCAAAGAAGTATTCCTGTATGCCGTCCCTAGAAGAGATGAAAAAACGCTGTTGTCCTGCATTAAAGCCAACATCCGCCCAGGGACTACTATTATTAGTGACAAGTGGAAAGCCTACCAGAACATAGGAAAACTAGAAGGCTACAATTCTTTGCATGAAACAGTGAATCATTCAGAAAATTTCGTCGATCCAAACAGTGGTGCACATACCCAAGGTATTGAAAGCATGTGGCATATCATGAAACACCGGAATAAAAGACATTGTGGTACACACCGTCAGATGGTAGACTCGTACTTATGCGAATTTATTTGGCGGAAGCGTAATGAAAACGAAGATATATTTAGAAAAATATTAAAGGATATAGCTGATTTCAAATAAATATTTCCCTTTCGTACGCCGTATAAAGTAGTTCGTATTTTAAAATTTTTTTTTCGATATTTTCCTTTCATTTCTCTCAAAAAAGAATGTTAGATTCGTATTTAGCACACAAAAAAGTATTACTGGTGAAAATTTGGTTAAAAAAAACCGCCGGCCGCCAAATGGAAAAGACCCGCACTTCGAATAGTATTAACCATCCCAGTTACTGTTGCTTCGGCTGAAAGAAGTTTCTCGCGTCTCAAACTTATTAAAACATATTTGCGTTCCACCATGTCTCAAGCGAGATTGCAATCATTAGCTATGTTATCAATAGAAAACGATATAACAAATTCATTAGATTATTCTTTAATATTTAGCCTGATAAGTCGATCGCTCACTATTATAAAAAATGAAATGTCAACATCTCTTATACATCACATATGAAAAACGTTTGTGTACTATGGAAAGTCATTACCTATAATATTATATAAATCTTAGAACTCATTGTCTTATATTTTCGATACAAATCTTGATTCATATTATAATTTATACTTATTTGTATGGTTTATTTATATTTCTTATACAATTTCCATGCGTGATTATTTTGGTTTGGTTTAATTTTTAAGTGCTGGCATAGTTCTGTCTATGCGGGATTCTAATATTGCTGGTATAGTACCGATAATTAAGTCCATATTTTCATATATATAGGCCTAGGGCCTCGCAATTTCTAGATCTGCCTAGGGCCTCGCAACTTCTAGATCCGGCCCTGTATATATATATATATATATATATAAAAGTGTGGTTCATCATTTTTCGCAAAACACCTGTTGAGGTTCTATAACGGATATACAACCTAATTTATCACTGAACAGATTTTCAATTTATCACTGCACAAATTGAAATTATTACTGCGCATATTGGTTATCACTGCACACTAAAATTAGGTATGCTTTTAGTAGCCGATCCAGACCTTTAACAGAGGGGACTTATTAACACCATATCATCGGCATAAACTAAGTTATTTATCATGCTGTTATCTATACAACATCCCACTGTTGCCTCATTAAGTGAAGCAATTAATCCGTCAATATACACATTAAACAGCATAGGAGAGAGCAAGGAGCCTTGCCTCACCCCGCAAGAGGAGCCAAAACATTCGGATAGTACATTGCCCCACCTAACGGTAAAAGATTGGTGGGAATACCAAAATTTCACTAAATTTAATATGTACATGGGAACCTTCCTGTCTTCTAGTTTTTAAATAAAATAGTGTGGTTCAATCTATCATATGCCTTACTTATATCTAGGAAACAGCTATAAATAGTTGAATTATTGTCAGTGTATTTAGATATTATTTCCTTAAGTACATAGATACACAGGTCAATTGAGTGGGACCTTTTAAAACCAAACTGATTAGGAGATGCCCATAGGTAATCATTTAATCGGAGTAACAAGAGTGTTTCTAGTAGTTTCGAGAAGCAGGAAGCGAAAGCAATAGGCCTGTAATTATTGCTGGACAGAATGTCTCCATACTTATTTTTGACGAGGGGCAAGATATATACCATCATGAACTCTGCAGGGATATAGCTATGATCAAGCATGACTAATAAGAGCAATGATATATGCAGACATACCACATCATTGGCATATTTTAAGTGCTCATTCGATAGGTCACTTACCTCTGACACAGAACCAGTCTTTAACTCTTTAATTAACCTCTTTACTTCAGGAACTGATATCAAAGTATTTTCCCTTGCCCCTCCCACAGGCGTTTCGCTGCAGTCTATCTTAAGATTATCCCTACTCACGCTGTAAAGAATGTTTGAGTAGTGGTTTTTCCACAGCTTTACAATTTCATCCTCCCCCGACACCCCATCCATTGTCCAAACATAAAGGAGACATGAAAAACACTTGGACAACCATAAACAATCTTCTCGGAAAACAAATTAAGAAAAATTCAATAGAGAAATTAAATGTTGATAATAAAGAAATTACTGATGATACTGCTATTGCAGACTCTTTAAATACACATTTTACTTCAATAGCGGATAAGCTTCGCTCACAATTAATAAATAATGATCACTCACCTCTAGAATATGTGCCACCCAGCCCACTAAATTCATTTTCTTTTGTTCCTGTTACCTCTACTGAGGTCCAGAATGTTATTGGTAAATTAAAAAATACAAAAAATAACATTCATAACATTCATATACCTATATTGAAACTTGTTAAAGATAAGATATCTGTAACTTTGGCTAAAATTATCAATTAAAGTATTTCCAAAGGAGTATTCCCATCAATGCTAAAACCTGGTTGTATAACACCCCTTTTTAAAGGGGATGACCCTACACTAGCAACAAATTACAGGCCGGTGTGTTCATTATCTGTGTTCAGCAAAGTTTTTGAAAAAATTGTAAAGAGTAGAATGCAGCGATATTTAGAATCTTACAATTTATCTCCAAATCAATATGGCTTCCGTAATAATAAAACAACGGAAATGGCTATTTTAAATCTTATGGAAAATGTAAATATAGCTAAGGAGAACAAATAAATAATGATATCAATATTTATGGATTTGAGTAAGGCGTTTGATGTAATAGACCATAATATTCTACTTAATAAATTATATTGTTACGGCTTTAAAGGAGCAATCAGTGATTGGTTTAAAAGTTATTTGTCCAATAGATATCATTTTGTATCAGTAAATAAGGTTTGCTCCACTAAAGCGCTTGTCAAACATAGTGTACCACAGGGCTCAGTTCTGGGTCCACTGTTATTTTTATTATATATAAATGACCTTCTACGTTCATCTGATATGCTGAACTTCATAATGTTTGCAGATGATATAACTGTCTCTTTTTCTTGCAAAGATGTTAATACAGCTAAGAATATATTTCATTCAGAATTCATCAGTGTAATGAAATGGTTGACCACCAATAAACTCTTCCTAAATACCAGTAAAACAAATTTCATGATTTTTACTAATAAAAGAAATGTATATCTTGATGAACTTAATGTTAATGAAATCGCCATAAAGGAGTGTACTGTAACAAAATTTCTTGGTGTAATGCTAGATAAGAATTTGCAATGGAGTGATCATGTAAATTATATCGCGAAAAAGATTTCAAGGAGCGTTGCTATAATGTTTAAACTTAGAAATGTAGTCCCTAAACAAGTTTTATTGACTCTTTATCATACTCTTGTTCTTCCTTATATAACATACTGCACCCTTGTTTGGGGAAACTCCGCTAACAACGCATTAAATGGTATCTTTGTCATCCAAAAACGAGCAATAAGGTTATTATCTGATGCTGATTTCCTTGATCACTCTAGTGCATTATTTAAAGAGCTAAACCTACTAAAGATCAACGATATAACCAAACTGGCACATTTTATTTTTATTTACAAGTGTAAGAACAAAATCATTAATTTGCAATGGGTAAATAGATATTTTGTAACTCATCAAGAAATCCACTCGTATCAGACCAGAAATAGATCAAAGCTTGTTATACTTCAATTTAGATTGTCTTCATCTCAAAAACTACCCATTTTCATTGGATTGAAACTATGGAATGACTTGCATGCCGATATAAAAAATATTGTGAATGTAAATTTGTTTAAAACCAAGTTGAAATCCCGATTAATAATGGCATACTAACAAAAATCTCGGATTAATGTCCACTAATATTGTTTAATATTGTCCATTAATATTGTTTAATATTGTAATACACGTTTTAACTATTAATAATACTTATTTACTTATTTATTTATTTATTATTATTAATTAATAACAACTAGCTGCTTATCTTCAATAAGAGCCCAGTAAAGCTTAAAGCTTAAGGGCCAAATTAAATAAAATAAATAGTTGAGCTTCACAATTATTCATGTCATTGTAAATTGAAAAAATGTATTTATTTTATTATTATTAATAAAGATTATTCTATCTATCTATCTATCTATCCCGTTTCATTCTTAACAAATTTCCAAAATTTGTTATTATCGTTATTTATGTGAGCTTCACAGGCTTTTCATGCTCGAATAGATTCTTCTTCCGGTTTACATCGCCTTATGGCCGCCTTATACTGACCCCTACTTCAACACATATTCATGTATACTCAGGGCCGCCGAGAGGGCGGAGAAGCCGGGATAAATCCCCTGAGCCCGGACCTCTAGGGAGCCCGGAAAGAGGGGGGGATAAAATCTAAAACTATTAATAAAGCAATTGATTAAATAACAGAGAGGAAATATAACTAATGAACATACATTTTATAGAGATTATCATAGTCAACCTGAAACACATAAAATATTATCTGCGGTCCACCAATGCCCAAGACCGACTGACAGATCTGGGAACCATTATAATTGAAATCCAGTTAGCCCGTACCTTAAATTTCATCAGAATCATTTACCACTTTGCTAGAGAGAAGGCAAAGAAAGTACACTTCTAATTATGAAAATCTTGCAGTAAACAATTGTCTTACTTGCATGGACTGGTACTGCATTTGTAAATTGTATGGTGATAGAATTAATATAATTGATTCGAAAAATAAAATGGTCATTTTCTTCAGAGTTGTTTATTCATACTGCATGTTTTGAATAGTGACTGGGACGTATAATCAGTTTGCTTGTTATGTACACAAAAAAACATTCATAATAAAATACTGAGTAAACAGGGGGGCCCATATACCAATCCTTCCCCGGGGCCCGTGGCAGCTCTCGGCGGCCCTGTGTATACTGGTCCTAATCTGGATCTACCATGAAAGCACCACAAAGCGTAGGCGTCTTTCGATTCCCTCTTCAGGGAGGGGCAATAAAATCATTCCACCCGCGAATAATCTTAGTATGGTAGTTGTAAGATTTAATCAGGGGTCTTCCTGGTTCTCTTAACAGGGATACTATCTTCTTATAATACCTATCTGTGAGTTTACAGTAGGAATCATTTGAGCAAGGATTACTACAAGCAAGATACAAAATTTCTAAATTATTAAAGAGGTGACCTGTTCTGTCTTTATATTCTATTCTCTGTTGCATATTAACATTATACCAATCGACGCGATTATTCTTGTTAAAAATTTATGTTTTGACAAATTTTTCCTTATTAAGAAAGCAACACCACCAAAAGGCCTACCGTACATTAATTCATTTGACAAGTGACGAATGGTACATAAAGTCATCATGAATGGTAGAGAGGAATTTTAGCTCTTGCTTAGGTAGCCAGTGCTCTTGCAAGAGTATCAAACCTGCACTGTCACAGATTTGACAATTGAATTCCTTACTGACCTTACGTTATATGAGACTATTTTCAACAATGTAAATGTTTAATGTAAATTCCATTAATTATAGTCGCCTTAGACCGACTTAACCTCTCTCTCTCTCTCTCTCTCTCTCTCTCTCTCTCTCTCTCTCTCTCTCTCTCTCTCTCTCTCTTTTAATGTCATATTCATCTTAATTCACTCTAACCTTTAAATGTCGTATTTCAAAAGTTAAATAGAATAAAATCATATAAAATTTGTTTTGAGTTTCGGCCAACCAGGTACACACCACCTCGCATAAAATGGAGTTAATCGCGAATCAAATTGGAGAGCATTTAATGTTCAAAATACAGTATAAGTTCGATACAACAAATATCTTTATAAGTAAATAAAAATCATGTTAACACGAATAAAAATCATTACCTTAAAACGAACCACTACAATATATATATATAATTATATATATATTATATATATATATATATATATATATATATATATCAGGGGTGGATCTAGGAGAGGGCGTAGGAGGCGCGTCCCTCCCCCGAAATTTACGCGCATCCATTAAAAACCTTAGTATAAACGTAGACAAAGTTATTGATCGGTTTTCACGATAAAAACGTTGACTTCAAATTTAATGATTTGCTATTTTGTGTTTGTCATTATAAATGTTTTAACTTCTAATTAATATTTTGCAAATAAATTTAATGTTCTGTATTGCTTTTGTACACCTTGTATGATTTCAGTGAGAAAAATGTTGGATCACTGCACAGACTAACAAAAAACGCATCTTCCGAATACAATAAACCTGCATTAAATAAAGACAAATGTAATTATTTTTTGTAGTTACCAAGGAAATTATTAGCTTTTTTGTTGTATAGTAAATTTGTTATATAAATATATGCCCCCCGACAGGGAAGGGTGGGGGTGGGGCGCATATATATATAAATAACCTTATATAGATATAAAACCTTGGTTAACTTTGGTTTTGCTTGCGCCCGAATTGTTTATTCTCACGAAGGTCAAGCTTGTCACTCCACTTTAGACCTGTTATTTAATGTCGAAACCGAACCACGCCCCACCAGCAGCCCAGCATCTTAATCACTAGGCTACCCAGGGTACCTATTTATCTACCAACCAATTTCTTTTATTTTGTGGAAGGATGAAGAGCTGGGTTTGCTGCGCACTGCCTGCCATCACCGGGTCTGGAACCCGAGGCCGATGGAATCGCAGTCAGCAACGCTAACCACTACACCACCGAAGCGCATATATATATATATATATATATATATGGAATGAATTTCACAATTAAACACGTGAAATGAATGAATGCTGCAAACCCACAAGGAAAAAGAAAAACGATTCCAAGGCCTTTCGTGTATTTAGAGCTACACCTCGTCAGGGAATGATCTGACGAGGTGTAGCTCTGAATAAACGAAAGGCCTTGGAATCGTTTTTCTTTTTCCTTGTGGATTTGCAGCATATATATATATATATATATATATATATATATATATATATATATATATATATATATATATATATCAATATATATATATATGGAAAATACTTGAGGGCTCTGTCCTTAACCTCAGAAATAAAATAGAAACAAACTGGAATGAGAGAAGAGGAAGATTTTGTAGGGTCCCAGCTGCGGTGGAACAAGGGGCCATGAAAACGAGGATGGAAAATACCCTCAGAATAAGGGGCCCAAAACTTTTCAATGTCGTTCCAAAAGAAGTGAGGAATCTTCAGCACACCAACCTGAATTACTTCAAGAACCAGCAGGACAGATTCTTGTGCAAAGTCCCAGACCAGCCATGCGTGGCTGGCTACGAGGGCAGGAAGAGATCAGAGAGCAATTCCCTCCTTCACCAAGTCCCGCAAATGAGGCGGGATGGTGCAGAGGGGTCGACCGCAGGTCGATCCTCAACCGTCGTTGAAACTCAAAAACAGTAACAAAAGTAAGCATATATATATATATATATATATATATATATATATATATATATGATGAATAAAACCACGAAGGAAAGGAAACACAAAATGGTGCTCAAGCGCTTTCGTCTAATGACATCCTCAGGAACCCTAATACGTGTATGTGTAGACGGATTCTTATGAGTGATGATTGCTAATTTGAAGGATAAAAATTACCATTGAGAAATGTTTCTCGTTCACTTATAAATCGAAAGAAATGTAAGAGAAACACTAACTGATGTAATTAAATCTTATGATCTTTGGATGCAATATTACACTTTTAAAATGGGTTAAATTACTTCCTAAAATTATTATGGTAAAATAATGTTTGAGGAATTATTATTTTTGCTTTTGAGTTTAATATTTTACTCACGTAACATTCAGGCTTTGATTTTTACGTTGGAATACAAACTTTTAAAATGTAGATAATTCATTAACTATATACAGCATATTATACGGAAGATGAAGGAAGGAAAGTGTTTTAAGCTCTTATATTTGTAACACTGGTATGCATATGAAATGTTTTTGTCTGCTGTGAGGGTTTTTTCAACTCATATTATATAATTCGACCATGCTGAATTCGAAAATGACATTGGTTTTCCTCAATCAGGTCAGGTTTTTTCTCTATTGGCCATTTATTATAAGTCCAATTTTATCCCCAAATTTATTGATTTTTTTAGCTTAAACACTGTAGATACGAGTAATATTATAAGAACACTCGTGAAAAATGAAAACATTGTGTGAATAAATACTTTTATTCATACAATGAATATGGAAAAAAGTTTATTGAGGAAGGAATGAAGTTTTTTTGGCTTTCCGTCTGTGTTTTTCTTCGGGCACGTCTCGCTTCAAACACCAGCAATAGTCCGCCAGCATATTGATATCCCATTTTCCCTGGTACCTCTCTTCCATTATTTTGATATCTTGGTGAAATCGTTCACCCTGTTCCTCACTATAATCCCTCAATTTTCAGGAAAATAGTCCAAGTGGGACCACAAAAAGTGCATTTTTATGGACATGCGCGACCCATGAGCTTTGAAAGCTTCCATCAAGTTTTCGACAACGGACTCGTATTCTGGACTTCTACGCTTGCCAAGAAAATCAGTGACAACTGATTTGAATGCCTGCCAGGCATTCTTCTCAGTTGGAGTCATTGCGTTTTCGAACTGAGTATCCTTGATCAAAGTTCGAATTTGAGGACCATCAAAAACCCCAGCATTTAGTTTAGCATCAGATATATGAGGAAATTTACTCTCGAGATATCGGAATGCTGAATCCTCCTTATTCATTGATTTGATGAAATTTTTCATCAAGCCCAGCTTAATATGAAGTGGTGGGAGCAAAATTTTTGTTGGTGGTACAAGGGGCACTGAAACGACATTATGCGACCCAGGTTCAAAATTCTCTCTGGATGCCCATTCACGCTGTGCATAGTGCTTCTCATCCGCTCGGCTATCCCATTTGCAGAGGAAACATGGGTATTTCGTGTATCCCCCTTGCATTCCAAATACAAATGCCACAATCTGAAAAAAATGAAAATATTTAAAGAATTTAGAGAATTTGTTCTATCAGATAAAAAAAATCTATGCATTGGACTGTATCACTTCTGTGGGGAAGTTAAGTGTTCTTATACGCTCTCAAATAACCTTTGGAAAAACAACATAGTCAATAGCAATAGTTTACTTATGATATTAGTATTACCTTCAAATCTCCACAGATCCTCCAGTTATATTGGTCGTATACGAGAGCATCCAGTAAAATTTTCATGTTATCGTAGCTCTCAGTAAGTTGTACGGAATGTGCTACAGGGACTGATGCAACCCTATTCCCAATGTTGAGAAGTACTGCTTTCAAACTTCGTTTAGACGAGTCTATAAATAGCCTCCATTCTGATGCGTTATATGGCAGGCCCAAGGATCCGATTAGCCCCTCAACATTGCAGCAGTACACTAAGGAAGAGGTATTTTCGTGCACTGCAAAAAACTTGCGGAATTCTTCCTCTCGTTTCCTATACCAGGAGAATGTTGTTCCCGGAGCCAGCAAGTTGTCCTCTCGAAGTCGTGAGCCCAAGATCTCGGCAGCTAATTTGGAAAGTCCTAAATCCCTGGTGAGATCATTAAGTTTGGCCTGGTTGAGAGGCCTCGGCTCATTTGAAGCGGTATTTGTAGGTATATACGACTGGGACTGGTCATTGGCATTGGTCATTGATTCATCATCAGAATCATCGAAGTCCAGGGTTGAGGTGGGTCGGGTATTGGAATTCCAGGACCATGGGGTACAGGTCTCATAGCAGAAGGAATGTCAGGGTATACAACAATGTGTTTATTCTTCTTGTTAACTCCTGAAAATAGAAACACAGAAACATGGATATAAAACTTGCATATGAAATAGAAGAAGCATTCAGACAGTGGCGGCTCGTGAGGGAAGGCTGCGGTCTGTAAGATATGAAATAGGTCGATGGAGTCTGTATATTTTCTTTTTTTTTCATTCATATTGTCCCTTCGGGACAATATGAATGAAAAAAAGAAAAAATAACAATCATTGTATATGAAATGTAACTTGTATAACAATATGTATGTGTAAATGTATTTTCTATAACAATATGTATATGTAAATGTATGATTACCATTATGGTGAATATTATGCTATATATGGTGAATATTACATTATGGTGAATATTATGTCAAGTTTCATACGAGGATTTCAAAAATATTAAGAAAAATAAATTTATAAGCCCACCTTGGAGGTTTGTCATGCAGAAATAGCAATCTGTCACGTGATCCTTTCCTTCTCTCCAAATCATGGGAATTCCAAAAGGCAAAGATTTCGCTCTGCCTTTGCTCCATCTTCTCAAATTTTCAATGCACGTCTTGCAGCACATATGAGGGGTGAAATTTTTGTCCTGGTCCCCTAGCTTAATTCCAAAGTATGCTCTATACATTGTCTTCACAAATTTAGTGATTTGGGACTGGTTATTTGTCATGGTAACCGTCCCACATATGTAGCAGAATCTATTGGGATCATTTTTACATGCTCTATTCATTATGAAATATTTTATCTATATGCCTGAAAAGTAAAAAAAGATATTATACAAGTGAAACAAGTGATGATAGATGTTACTGTTCCAATTCCGCTTTGACAAAATCACGAAAAATTCTATTTTACGTATGAGGCCATAGCCGGATAACCTGAGCTGATTGAGAAAAACGGATTGCAGATTCGAAATCAGCAGGAAAGACTCTATAAGAATCACGTACAAAACCCTTGACAGCAAAATTGATGCATACCAGTGATTATCAGCTTTTAGCCATTCGACGACAAAATATTTCTTTAATGAAATAAAGAATTTTCACAATACATCCATCTCTTGTGGTAGAAGAAACTGGTGCCTTAGTACTATATATATATATATATATATATATATATATATATATAAGTTGGATATATCCTAGAGTAGATACAAGATATTCCGTCAAATTTTACTGAATTACTTAGTCATTCCTTCTTCTATCACCACTTGAAGATAATTTCACTCTCAAAGAATCATTTCATTTCTTTAGAGTTTCGTCAAAGACACACGTCACGTACCAATACCCAACATCCATCTTTTACGCTACAACCGACAATGAAGATCTTTTCCTTTCTAAATTTTTTAATTCTCATTTCATGAGATCACACAAGTAACTGAGTCCAGGATAGGAGTAAAAGAACAATAGCAAATATGACTAAAAGTCATAGTTTTATTGCGATCAAATTTCAAGCCACTTTTTAGGGTGTCACACGTTAATAAACGTAATAAAATTGTATATAAATTGGTGAAAGAAAACAGGGTTTTTACCTTGGACACAGATAACAAACCGAGCGAGACCATCGCTCAAAATTACGCTAAAAGATAAATTAGTTTTCCATTGTAAATATTTACTTCCTTTTGAAAAGATATCTAGAAATTATTATATAATTATATTATTATCATTATTATTATTATTATTACATAGTTATAGTAATTATTTTACAACAATGAAATCATATAAAAAACCAACAGTTGCTGTTGTAGAAGTTTCACCCCCGCTTCGACTCCGATGAATCATATCGTAGTGTCGCAAAACAGGTGTTTGTTTTTTCTACAAATAACATCGAACCGTCAAAATCCTTTTGCTAAACATTAGGATAAAATTACCTCTTACTGTCCAATATAAAAACTAATTTATTATTATTAATTTGTAATGTAAATTATAAACACCTTTTAAATTATATAAATATATTATTTAATTAAATACTTGATAAAATACTAACCTGAAAGGGATCAAATAATATAGAAACCGTTCTGTGGCCATATTGTAAGATCATATTAATTCGAGTTGATGATGATTAAGAGTAATTTATTAGTTTAATTTATAACATATTAATTGCAGTTCATATAAGTATTTTATTGGTTAGGATTCCGAATATAGACCACTACTTTTCTCTCTCTCTCATTGCTCCCAATTATTATAAATGTAGAAGAGTGGGCAATAATTATTAGCCAAATTGATTTTCTGTGGCCACAGATATTCAGTAGGAATTGAGAACCAACTATTTTTCAAAAAAAAATTTCTATATCTGTTTTTAAAATAATGAGATGTACTCTATGTTCGTTCTATATGTACAAAATCGTATTATCATTCGTCTGGCAGGCAAAAAGATAAAATCGCTGCAACGTGTGGTTGGAATTTATAAAGCAATTCGGTTCATGTACGAGCAAACGCACGCAAACACACAACCACATAGAGTACAGAAATAAATATATTTTATGTTTTTCAAATATAATTTCATAAACATGTAAAATAAGGTAATTCTATGAAGGATCTTTTCGCAATAAAAACAAACTCTAACAATCGTATATAAATATATAGACATAATGTGAATAGGAACAATTATATTCACGTCCTGATAATTCAATAATTTTTATATTTTTCATTTTTCATTTTTCTAAAGTAATTTTTAAATTTAATGTGAATATTTTATTATCATTACAAATGTTGGAGCTTAAAACACACTCCTTCCTTCACCTTCACCATAATATATATAGTTAATTATTTGTCTACTTTTTAAAAGTTTGTATTACAACATAAAAATCAAAGCATGCATTTTATGTGAGTAAAATATTAAACTCAAAGGAAAACGAATAATTCCTGGAGCATTATTTTACCTTAGTAACTTTAGGAAATAGTTTTAACCATTTCAAAACTGTAATATTGCATCCAAAGATCATAAGATTTAATTACATCAGTTAGTGTTTGTATCAGAGTTCCTTCGAATTACGAACGAACAGAAAATACTTCTGAACATTTCAAATCAATTGCGAGGGCAAGGCAGAACCCTTCTACACACACAAGTATTTGGGTTCTGTATAGCGCATCGATGGTTACAGCCCCTGCATTTAGAAGGAAGTGTAGTCAAAAGAGAGTGTGTAGGTGAAGGTGTTGGTCGATAACTCCTGCCGAAAATTCGTTTCTGATTTCGAGTATTTGTCTGTCTCTCTACTCTCTTTTTACTGTTTGATGTACTAAAGTTTTCTACTTCCGTGAATTGGATTACGAAGAGAAGAGTGATGAGGGCAATGGCCGTTTCTTTCTTCCACATTTTGACTTCTTTTTCTAATCACTCCTTCTTATATTTCAATCTGTCACTGTCACTTGTTCTTTGGGTAAAACCCTCATAGATTTTTCTCTATAAATAAAATGTAGCTAAGAGACTCACTGTATTACAGCAACAGCGATTATTTTCCAATATTTTTATTTCTTAAATGTTATTTTTCAGTTTACTTCTCACAAAATTCAATTTTCCAAAACTGACGCAGCAAACTTCTTTCACAGACGAAATCTCCGCAGCTACTGAGGGAAAAGGAAAAAGTAAACCAAAGTTGTGCCAAAATCCAAAGGATAAAAACACACACACACACACACACACACACACACACACATATATATATATATATATATATATATATATATATATATATATATATATATATATATATATACACACAAACTCAGAATGGTCCCCTGAGAAACTTGTATGTTAAACACAGACCGTGCATGGAACAAGGAACCTTCTGGGAAAATTAAATCCACTATAGTACGAATAAGTAATGGTAAATGACAAATACCATAGTTTTTCTTTTTTCATGATGCAAGCCCGACGGGGCAACGGGTCTCTCGCAAAGAGGTCCCATAAATATAGCTTCCCTCACCAGCTATCTGCAAAGCAGACAGGATCCAGCTTTGGGACATGGATCTAGGGTTTAAAGCAGCCTAGCCCTGCTACATTTAGAACCTCAATATAAGCAAAAGACTCGTTGCATTCACGTCGGCTTGAATACATCAAAGAAAAATGGGTAACTATTGTATTTTTAGCCAAAAAAACAAAACTTAAACCTCAACCGGGACATTGAGCATCCACTTTTCAAGGCACATAACACGTCCGTTTAATATACACAAACTCAGAATGGTCCCCTGAGAGACTTATATGTTAAACACAGACCGTGCATGGAACAAGGAACTCTTCTGGGAAAATTAAATCCACTATAGTCCGAATAAGTAATGGTAAATGACAAATACCATAGTTTTTCTTTTTCATGATGCAAGCCCGACGTGGGCAACGGGTCTCTCGCAAATTTTCCCAGAAGAGTTCCTTGTTCCACGTAATTCGTATACAAAGGAATGACAATGAAAATGGTAAATTTATGGCAATGAAAATAGTAAATTTCTTGAAATTGGGTCTCGTTACACCGTACCATTATTAATGGTATGGTGGCTTTGACAGGTTACGGATAAATGATGCAACGACGAAATGATGGCGCCTTGTTCTTGTTCTTAAAAACAACGATGGTGTAGATTACATTAAGTAGGGCAGTATTCATGCTATTCTTTATTTTTTACTCTCTTCTATTGTGTAACTGAGTACACGAAATAACTGTAGGCCTATGCATGGTGTGAATCAACCCTGAAGCTATTCTCTTCATTATATTTTATCCTATTTTTCTATAAATCTTTTTTCACCACTATTTTCGGTGAGCATTGGCTACCGGAGGAGGGAAAGATCCTCGTCTGTTGTATACTTTACAATTACTACAATTCCTGTGTGAAAACTTTACACGCCTCTAATTTATACGTGTAAGTTTTCGGTATTCTTTATTTTCACTCGCTATTTCTATTTTTTCTACTTCCTCTTTGGGCTAGCCTAGGTTCTTAGGTCTTTGTTAGCCTGTAACCCTGTAACTCTGTAACCTCCACACACTCCTTGCATTCAGACATTCCTGGTACACATTCCACATCTCATTCATATCCATTTACTCTGCATCTTTTACCCTCAATTCATCATGTACTTTCTTACTGTATTCATTCGTTACTCTCTCACCATTAACTTTTCCACTTTAATCTTTTTGTCACCCACCTTTTTTCCCCCTCAATTTCTTCCATTCTCCACACAACCTCATTTAACACAGCATTATCATGTGGTCAGAGAGACCCCCCATTCATACTTCGCACTACATGTGTGTCAGTACCTCTTTCAGATATATATATATATTACACACAGAGCCGTAGCAAGCCTCGATGGCGCCCTGGACAAAACCTGAATTTAGCGCCCCCCTCCCTCCCCGACAAATAATTATTGATGAATTTAATTTTAATTGATATAAATAATGTGGCATGTATAAAGGGCCGTTCAAAAATTACGTAACGCTATTTTTGCTAAAAACCTGACACCACAGATCACCCAGGAACGTTCTGCAACGTTAGACCAGGCACTCCCTAAGATGTTATGTAACACTTCCCCCACCCCACACTTTACAGAACGTTACAGTGGTTTTAGCAACGGCGCCTAAGGATTATTTTGACAATGCTAATTATCATTTTAGGGTTGTCTCAAGGTTGAACAAATTAATTTCAGAAACTAGTTTCAGAATAAATTAAGATAGTTGTTGTATAACGAATCTAAATTAGAGATTATGAAGTGGCCTATACAACAGCAGCACAATAAGTTTTTGTACTGTTCTTGTTCGTTTTATTTGAGAAATAAAAATAAAAATAAGAAGTCACGGCTGCCCCTTCTGCCACCCCGTAGCTATGCCCCTGTGTATATATATATATATATATATATGAAGATCATTTATATAAAACTGCCCAAATGGAAAAAAGTAAAGAGACATTTTTAATATTTATTTCAGTGCTTCGGAAATTAATGATACTGAAAAGGTTTTGTGCTCTCAAACGCAACATTTTCTCCAGAAATGTAAAAGCCAAAAAGATGCAGTACATCATTCGTTTCCAAAAGAAATAAAAAGAGCAAAATTATGGATTTAAAAATGTAAAAGAAAGAACGGGAAAAGTACGTGTCCAAAGCACTTTCATAACACTTGTGTTTTTTTATGTTGTATAACAACTTGGTATGTGTAATATATATCATTTTCATTATGTTTATCATTAGCAGCAAAATATTCTTTGAGAAATGAGTTTTACGTCATTGAAATTGAGACTTAGAAGCTTCTAAATATTTGTTATTGACGAATTTTCTACAATAGACCTAGAGAATTTTCTTCAAATTCTTCAAATCGGAGAATCATATTATCAGCGTTTAGCCGTGACAACAAACTACAGTATTTCTTTAATGAAATAAAAAATTCTCACAATATATCCATCTCTTGTGGTAGAAGAAACTGGCGCCTTCGTACTTTATATCATATTATATATATATATATACATATATATATTATATATAAAGCTAAGTCGGATCTCAGTGGAATGATATTGGCTTATAAACCTAGTAAACTATTAAGAACTAACCTACAGTTAAGATACAATAAGATATTCAGTCAAATTTTACTGAATTTCTTAGTCATTCCTTCTTCTATCACCACTTGAAGATAATTTCACTCTCAAAGAATCGTTTCATTTCTTTAGAGTTTCGTCAAAGACACACGTCACGTATCAATACCCAACACCCATCTTTTACGCTACTACGTAAATTGAAGGTCTTTTCCCTTCTAAATTTTTTAATTCTCATTTCATGAGATCACACAAGTAACTGAGTCCAGGATAGGAGTAAAAGAACAATAGTAAATATGATTAAAACTCATAGTTTTATTGCGTTCAAATTTCAAGCCACTTTTCAGCATGTCACACGTTAATAAACGTAATAAAATTGTATATAAAATGGTGAAAGGAAACAGGGGTTTACCTTGGACACAGATAACAAACCGAGCGAGACCATCGCTCAAAATTACACTAAAAGATAAATTAGTTTCCCATTCCAATTATTTACTTCCTTTTGAGATATCTATAAATTTTATATAATTATATTATTATCATTATTATTATTATTACATAATTATAGTAATTATTTTACAACAATTAAATCTCATAAAAAACCAACAATTGCTGTTGTAGAAATTTCACTCCCGCTTCGACTCCGATGAATCATATCGTAGTGTCGCAAATCAACAGGTGTTTTTGCGAAAAATTATGAACCACATTTATTTATATATATATATATATATATATATATATATATATATATATATATATATATATATTTATATATATATAAATATATATATATATAATGTGTCTTGAGGAGTTTGGTTGTTTCTACAAATAACATCGAACCGTCAAAATCCTTTTGCTAAACATTAAGATAAAAATTACCTCTTACTGTTCAATATAAATAAATAATTTACTATGATTAATTTGTAATATAAACTATAAACACCTTTAAAATTATATAAATATATTATTTAATTAAATACTTGATAAAATACTAACCTGAAAGGGATCAAATAATATAGAAACCGTTCTGTGGCCATATTGTAGGATCAAAGGTTTATTCGGATTAGCGACCGAACAAGACATTAAAAGAATTGAACTCAAATTGAATCTCTTCGCGCGGAATCGGCAATATAAAGGACACATTTTAAAACAAACTATTAAGTCACTACACGAAAACAATCGCTTCCTCCACGCAATTTTGGACAAATTTACATACCTTGAATCTCTGTTAGCTAAATACAAGGAACACGAAAGATATCTAGAATTAGTAGAAATAATTAACCTACAAGTAACCCTAATCGATAAATATTTGCAACAAATAATTACAATTCTTTGCAAAGTTTTGAGGGCGACCCAGCTAGCCCATAGAGAAATCACTCTTTCCACACTAATACCATGGGATACACACCAGTCCTTGATTCACACCTCTCAGACACAATTAAAATTATCACCCATATTTCCACTCAACCATACTAATCACCCCCAATTTCTAGAATACACCTGGACTGTACATGGACTGTACTGTAGATGAATTCGACATCGAAGTCTGAATTGATGAACATCCTGATGGCTCAGCAGACCATAAGTTCAGCGGTTCCATCCTCTGATCTGAAGACCTGTATGATGATAGATGGCCATGCATTCATCCAAGCTCATGGCAAGCCTGGCGGCTGTCGGACATTCGGCGACTATACTGAAGTGTTCTTCAAGGCCGTGACGAGTTATGAACACACAACAAGAGTTGATGTCATCTTTGATCGGTACGCAGGGGAAGGATCGATCAAAGTAGTTACCAGGACAAAGCGTGCAAGCAAGAAGAAACCGATTCGGAAAGTCATTGATGGCCCACAAGTTCCACTGCATGAAGTGTGGAAAAACTTCATAGCCCTGGATACAAATAAGGCTGACCTAGACTTGTTTCTGTCTAACGTCATCACTGAGAAGGGCAGAGATCTTCAAGAAAGATGTCAGCTGGTGATAGGGGGTGGCTTCTCTGAAACCACTGAAGTACGGTCAACCAGGCGACATGACGTTCCACTGCATAGCAAGTTAGCAACCATGAAGAGGCGGACACCAGGCTCATCCTTCACTCATGTGATGCAGCGTCCCAGGGCTATGAACGAATACTGGTAATGTGCAGAGATACTGATGTAATGGTGCTGCTGATTCACTTCGTTTGCACCAAGGTCGCTGAAGTGTGGATGCCAAGAACTGAAAATGCTACCTCGTGCACGATGTATTCAAGAGTTTGTCGCCCCCAGTCAGGGACAACCTGGTCAGCTTCCACGCTTTGACCGGGTGTGACACAGTCTTGTCCTTCAGTAGTCATGGAAAAAAGAAGTGTTGGAAGATGTTCAGTGACCACCCACTCCTGCTGCACGCCATTGGTCGAGATGGGGATATCGCAGATGTTGAGATGTTTGTGTGTCATTTGTATGGCAGCCCGGAACAACACAGTTGATGACGCCAGAGTTCACCTTTTTGGGAAGGCCAAGAAGACTGGAAATGCTACCACCGACAAAGGATGCCCTGGAGGCTCCACGCCAAGAGGGCAAACTATCAGGCCAAAATATGGCTCCAGGCTGACAAAGAGCACGTAGATGTTGAAGATCCGGTGGACACTTCAGCCTGGAAGTTAGAAGATGGGAGCCTTCTACCAGTGTGGACAAGACTTCTTCCAATCCCTGAAGCCTGCCTGGAGCTTGTTGCTTGTGGTTGCAAGAAAAAGTGCAAGACAGCTAGATGCAACTGCTTCAGGAAAATGATGAAATGTACGACAGCTTGTGGTTGTGACGACAGCGGTTGCTGTAACCCAGCTGGACAGTAGATCTATGTCTCTCTTCCGGGCTGAAATCGAGAGAAGCTGGAATGTGCTGTAAGGAACTAATAGCTCTATTCTTAAGTGATTGCAATCCACACAATTGTGACTATCAGTGCAGCATTTCTGTGCTGTTCATCAAGAAACGTGAACTTGTAGATGTTAATAGTGTGTAAACTGTATAGTTATGGGGCTATATTTACTGCTTTGTGATTTAGTTGTGATAATTCTATTACTGTGAGTACTTAATTCATGCCATCAAACTTATTAGCAGGGCCGGACTTTCACCTGCTGAGGCCCTAAGCTAAATGAAATTTGAGGCCCTTCTCTAAAAAAAATTCGGGTAAAAAAATTTAAAATAATTATTACTATAATTATTATTTTTTATATTAATGTAATGATAAAGAAAAAATAATATATATATATATATATATATATATATAATTTTTGATGAATTAGTATTAAAGAATAAAAACTAATGATAAAATAAAAATATATTTAAAAAAATGAGGGCCCCGAGGGTGTGTGGCCCTAAGCTATAGCTTATTTAGCTTATAGGTAAGTCCAGCACTGCTTATTAGGCACTAATCATGTTAAAATAAATTGTTTTGACAAACAGACTTGCTCAATGTTTTTTTCGCCAAATAAAATTAAAAAATCACAAATTTTTAGCACAATTTCGGTCGTGATTAACTTGAATTTGACCTTGAGTTGATAATTCGGATGGAATAAGCGTGTCATCATACTTCTTTATCACTAAGTGTGGAAAAATGAAACATTTGGTCAAACCAATTGACTCAGAATATTTTTTTTTAAATTAAAATTAGAAAATATCATTTTTTGCACAGTTTGACCTCGAAAATGACCTTCAAAGCCAAAAGCGAGAGTAGCATCCACCTGCATTTCATTCCTCACCCACAGGTACATTGATTTATCATGGGTGCAGGCTATTAACAAAAAACGCCGTTCAAAGTCGATTTATGAATTTTGGCCGGTCCACTATTATGTGTTAAAACGAATATTAACCTCTCTCTCTCTCTCTCTCTCTCTCTCTCTCTCTCTCTCTCTCTCTCTCTCTCTCTCTCTCTCTCAATATATATACGTAATGTATATATATATATATATATATATATATATATATATATATATATATATATATATATATAGTGACATAATAGATTGTACAGTGTACATACATCGTCCTAAGTTATTTTATATCATTTCCTTTTCTTCATAAATTAAGAAATCAATAACAATTTTCTCACCTGAAGATCAAGGCCCCCACTTTTTCCACCTGAAGATCAGGGCCCCCAAATTAAAGGAAGATAAAAATAATATCACAAAAATTTTATTGTGATAAAAAGACAATTTATGAGAAACATAAAAGTGAATCGGGGCAGAATTACGGCATTTGGAAGAGTGAGGCCCATGGTGTAATGGTATCGCATCTGACCGGCAATCGGAAGATCCTGGGTTCGATTCCCGGGTGGTTACCTCATTTTTTCATTTGTTTCGTTCTCTCTCTCTCTCGTCTTGCGCGGAATATCTCCTATACAAGCGTCGTTCTTTACGATATATATATATATATATATATATATATATATGGGAATGAACTCAGAATGGTTCCCTGAGGTTTTTTATGATACACACAGACCCTGCATGGAAGAAGGAACTCTTGTAGGAAAATTAAATCCTCTACAGTCCGAATAAGTAATAGTAAATGACAAATACTATAGTTTTTTCTTTTCATGATGCTAGCCCAAAGTTGGCAACGGGTCACTCGCAAGGATCCTGTCCAAAGCTGGATCCTATCTGCTTTCCAGATAGCTGGGGAGGAAGTTATATTTTTGGGACCTCTTTGCGAGTGACCGTTGCCCCTCGGGCTAGCATCATGAAAAAGAAAAAACTAGTATTTCTCATTTACCATTACTTATTCGGACTATAGTGGATTTAATTTTCCTACAAGAGTTCCTTCTTCCATGCACGTTCTGTGTGTATCATATATATATATATATATATATATATATATATATATATATATAGTATATGCCCGGTTAGGTTAATTGAATGCTCGGTTAGGTCAACTGAATACCCGGTTAGGTTAACTGAATACCGATTAGGTCAACTGTACGCCCTTGATGATTGGTTAGGTTAAGTTGTGATATTTTCATTAGTTTTAACGAAAATATCGCAACTTAACCTAACACAATCGTCAAGGGCATACAGTTGACCTAACCGGGCATTCAATTAATCTAACCGAGCATTATATCCCATAGAATGGGGGGGGGGGGAGATCTTCAGGTGGACACTCTGGGGGGGGGATCTTCAGGTGGACACTCTGGGGGGGGGGGGTGAATCTTCAGGTGATCCGGCCGTGTTGTTTAAGCCAGTTAATAACGGACAAACAATCGTCACTTAACAAAGGAAGGACTACACTCTCAAAGATATTACGGTTCATCCTTGGGGGCTGATTTTTTAAACAGAACTGCTCGGGCCAGATCACTTTTACACAATGATGATAGAGGGAAGTAACATAACCACTACGACTCCTATCGGTGTAACCTTAACCTAAAAATTTAACATAAAAATAAAATAAATTTTGCCACCTGAAGATCAGGCCCCAGAAGATCAGGCCACAGATGAGGCTGGCGTCCCTGATCTTCAGGTGATCCCAATTTAATTATAGCACTAAAGTAAATTCAAAGTTTTTACGAATGTTCGTTTTATCTTTACTTTTCGACTGTAAACTTTTTATTTTTGTCGCCTTAAAAATTTGGTATTCTACGTCTCAAACCAAATTTTCATTTAAATTGTTTACTTAAAGTTACCCTAAATTTCCTCGCATTCAAAGAAAACGTCGAGAAAACGAAAAATGATCAATCCTGAATTTAGAAATGGTTGCCTTTCGACGAGTATTAAAGGACTATGCCACAACAATATTTTTGGACTATGCGATCTCAGACCTAATTCTTCATTAAGTTTCCCATCTGTTTGTATATCATTGTATATGATTCGCTCTAGTGAAATATAACAGCGTTTTCGTTTAACTACGTTTGACATTTGAAACTACTGAATAAACTATTTTCATCTGATTTTGATATGTCAATATGTTGATAGGCATCCAAAATTCTGTATTTTGTGAAATGTCGCAAAAGTCACATTTTTTAATATTTATCTTTACCTTCACCTATAGTGTGTCTGTCAGATTTCAGTTTTTTTAATTCAGTCTTAAATCAGAATTTATTAGTGTTCACACTCTGAATGAAACTCAGGAATTTTACTGAAATTATACGTACCTCGTCGTAGCACAGTGGTCAGTGTTTGCAACTTCTGCTGAAAAGGTCGTGGGTTCGAATCGTGATGTGGTTAATTTGGCATATATATATATATATATATATATATAGTGCCCAACCTCAAATTGAACCCGATAACCACCAGACAGTATTGGAAAGTAGAAAAGGTAGAATATGCAGTGTTCCCAAGTAAAGGCCAGATAAAGGACATCCTCAGCTTTGAAGGAAAATAGCTTTGTTTTCAGAGGTCCAAGACTACTTAACCAGTAGCCAGTAAACATTAGGAATACAACTGTTGTTCATGTGGGTGCCTTTAAAAAGACTGGACGCAGGGCTCAGGACAATCGCAGGTGAGCCGGGTGTTCCTGGCTATATGAGATTTAGAAAGCAATTATCTCTCACATCAAGTCAAATAGGATGTCATATTCATTTTAATTCACCCACTTTTAATCACGTTTCAAAAGTTAAACTGAATATAATCATATAAAATTTTTTCGTGTTTCGGCTTCCCATACGTTAGGCGTAATCAGTCACGCTGTCGAGTCAGGCAGGCATTCTATGCTGTTAAACGAAATTCAGTATAGAAAAACGGTTAAAGTTTGTACTGCAGAATAAGTTCGATAAAACAAATATCATTGTAAGTAAATAGAAAACATGTTAATATAAAAATATATATATTAAAAGCCCAACCACTAAAGGTGAGGGAAACCAGCCTGGCTTCCGCGCGAAACCAGACGGACACGTGGAACCAATGACAAGTTGAAAAAAAATATATACACACACACACTGTGTGTGTGTGTGTGTGTGTGTGTGTATACATATATCCTTCAACCTTTTAATTGTTCCATGCGATGATTTCTCATTCTACGAAGGTCAATTTGTCGCCCCGTCACACACACACACACACACACACATATATATATATATATATATATATATATATGAGAGGAGGGGTGACAAGTTGACCTTCGTGAAATGAGGAATCATCGCACGGAACATTTATAACGGAAGTTTTATAATTTTTTAGACATTTTAACTAGTTTATGGCTTTGAAAAAGTTTGGTTGTGACCGGCCGAAATTAATTAGCCTTTTCAAACACTGTTTTATAATTTTTTCCCCGCGGGTTTGGGTGATCTTATATTGTTGCTGTAAATGCAATCAAAGTTTATGTATATAATGGCCAAAAGTTTACTGATAATATAATTAGTTCTTATTCAAACATTAAATTTATTTCTGAACTAAATCTAATACACTGTTTATATTCCTTGATATGAACATCGCACTTCTTCATATTGCAAGACAACTTCCGGAAGTACAACAGTTAATACTTCAATTTGTGTTGTTATTTTTACTTGATAATTTAAAAGCAATACATTATTAGCATAAATAAACATTTCAAATATCTTCAGACTGAGAAGAACTCCTTTGTCAGTTTCTTCAGAACATTGAGATTTCCTTCACTCAGTGTGTCTTTTTTATATTTTTTTTTGTCTTAATTTCTGATAAAACTAGTTCTCAATTGTTTGCATCTGTCAGTAATTCCAAAGATTTCGTCTGTGACGGAGGTTTGGTTACGTCTGTTTGATTTTTTTTTGTGAAAAGTAAACAAAAAAAATAACTTTAAAAAAATAAATATATTGGAAAA
>JAJOZX010001168.1:652500-870000 GCA_023014485.1 Bathynomus jamesi | reverse complement strand
TTCCAGTGTATTAATTTCACATTTACTACATGTATTTAAAAATAACTTCTTAATTTTTATAAGTAAATCTGTATAACTTAGAATTTAACCCTCTTTTCTCAGTCTTTTAAAATTTGTCTTTACGAATAGGTTATAGAAATTTTCTGTTTTGTTTTTCATTCAATATTGATTTTAATTTCACATTGTTATTAAACAGCCTGAAGATGAGCGTATTGCTCGAACGTTGCGCAATAAAGAAGACTTTTCATGGCATTTACATTTCTCCTTGTCATTGGATTTCTCCTAAATATTATATATATATATATATATATATATATATATATATATATATATATATATATATATTAATGACGAAGATAGAGGTAAAATTCAGGAAGATCTGAATAAAATCGTTGATTGGTCAGTCACATGGCAAATGAGATTTAACGTGGATAAGTGCAAAATTATGCATATAGGTTCGCGTAACGGTAATTTTGCGTATAGTATGTCAGGGAAAGATTTAACAAGCGTAGAGCAGGAAAAAGATTTAGGAGTTATAGTCATGGTGATTTAAAAGTAGCGAAACAAAGTACAGCGGCGGTCAATAAGGCGAACAAAGTGTTAGGTTTTATAGCTCGAAATTTTGAGTACAAATCGCGCGATATTATAGTTCCTCTTTATAAATCATTAGTCAGACCCCATTTGGAGTACGCGGTCCAATTTTGGAATCCGCATATGCGCAAAGATATAGACAAAATCGAAAGAGTTCAAAGACGAGCAACTAAGATGATTCCGTCTCTTAGGTCAAAGTCGTACGAGGATAGGCTTAAAGAGTTAAAATTGACTACACTCGAGACTAGGAGGTTAAGGGGTGATCTAATCCAGGTTTTCAAAATTATGAATGGGTTTGATAACGTAGATAGAGATAGCTTTTTCGAAATATCTCAATATAATAGGACTAGAAATAACGGGTGTAAGTTGACAAGTAGAAGGTTCGAGACAGCAGTTGCGAAAAACTTTTTTACGCATAGAATAGTAAATAGCTGGAATAGTTTGCCGGTAGAAGTAATTAGTAGCACGTCTATAAACATGTTTAAGAATCGATTGGACGCGCATGTTGATAGAAAGGGTATAGTTTAAGGTAGTAAAATTAAGGCTTTGTGGGGATAGATCCCACAGCTCAACACAAGTGTTGTGGGATATAGGGAGGCAGCGTCTTGGGTTAGGGGATACTCTCTGTCCTTACACACCCCATTTAAAGAGATTCCTCTGCCGAGCGGTGCCCCCCATAGTACTGTGAGGTATTGAAAAACTCATGATCTTCACTTGCCCCACAAACACCTTTAAATGGGAGACCCATAATGGGTGCACACACATTTCTACATTACTGTACAGTCTTTACAGCCACACCTACACTTTTCCTCGTATGTGTATACACAATACACGATTACGAACACAGTTAGGTAGACCAGCCATGAGTGGATCCTAGGGTCTTTGTTGGTCTGAAACATTATAACATTATAACATTATTATTATATATATATATATATATATATATATATATATATAGGAATGAATTTCACAATTAAACACGTGATATAAATAAATGGTGCGCACCCACAAAGAAAAATGAAAAATGATTCCAAGTCCATTTATTTATATCACGTGTTTAATTGTGAAATTCATTCCCATATATATATATATATATATATATATTATATAATATATATATAATATAATATATATATATATATATTATATATATATTATAAGTTTCGCACAGACCAGTGATTTTGACGAAATTGAAATTTGTTACAAAGATCGTGGTTGGCCGAAATTGGTCATGTGGTGGGAAATAAGCAACCTATTTAAAGCGACCACCGAACCAAGCGTAATCTGGTCTACATGAAACTTAATATTTTTTATATGTAATATACTCGTATATCATACACGATGAAGCACAATTTCGCATAATGCAAAATTAACAATACCAGGATTCTAACACAGAACATCTTGAGGAGAAGTTGTCAGCGGTGACCACTGTGCTACCTCGTTGAGCACAGTGGTCACCGCCGCAACTTTAGTTATGTCTTTATTTTTAACAAGAATTTTAGAACTTTCCCAATTATTATTATTATTATTATTATTATTATTATTATTATCGTTCTGAATTATATATATATAATATATATATATATATATATACTTTCCTCTCACTTTTTCTTTGTTTTTCCGGCTGAGATATGCCCTTTTAAATAGAGGCGAATCGGTTCTTCCCGAACTTTAAAAAAAAATATATATATATATATATATATATATATATATATATATATATATATATATATATACACACGCGAGTATACATATAAACCAGATATTATGCAATTGACTGCAAAATCTTAAGGATACTATTTTGACCTTGAAGAGTCTTTTTCTTCGTTCCAAGAAAACTCAAGAATACCCTTTATATATTTGTCGTTATACAGTTTAAGCTGTTTTGAAGGAAACGACACACCCTATAATGACGAAGCAATTATCACACACACAAGAATAATTCGAATATGTTTTCATCCTTTTTATTAAGAAACTGTTCCTTCTTCCATACTGAATACTTGACAGTGAATACTTGACGGGCATGAAATTTATTCTTTTTTTCGAATAATTCTAAAGCGGTGTCCAATGGCGAGTAAAATTGCGCGAGTTTGCTGTCTGAGAGTACTCGCAATTGTACATAGGACTGCGAACGGACTCACGGAGAAGTGATTCAATTCGCGACAGAACGAAATCGCTCGATAAATTTTCCGAGTGGACACGGGCTGCAGT
Source organism: Bathynomus jamesi (assembly GCA_023014485.1). Lineage (NCBI taxonomy): Eukaryota > Metazoa > Arthropoda > Malacostraca > Isopoda > Cirolanidae > Bathynomus > Bathynomus jamesi. The sequence goes on along the minus strand of JAJOZX010001168.1, from coordinate 867,198 downwards.
TACCCTCCCCCACAGAACCCCCAGAACGACTCGAGCACTTCCAAACCGGTTTTTCTATAAGTGCACTGAAACATTTTGCGTCACATTTTATTTTAATATATATATATATATACCTTACAACCTTACAAAAGTTCCGCGCGATGATTCCTCATTTCGCGAAGGTCAAGCTTGTCGCCCCTCCTTTCGTGTTGGCCTGGTGAAGTAATGAGTTGGTTTCTTGTGCTCTCCACCTCATATAGCCAGGTACGTAGTTTCCTTTCATATTTATATATATATACACACACACACACACACACACACACACACATATATATATATATATATATATATAAGGTGTCTCAAAAGTCGCGCACCATAGGTTTATTCAAACTTACGAGGTTTACGAGTCGGAATGGTTTATAAGTGATGTTTAATTACAATATATGCTTAATAATGTTCGAAAAATAAAATTAATAGTATGTACAATTAATCAAAAAGCAATCTTAAAATAATTAAATTGAATGAAGTTATAGTAGCCAAGGATGTCTCAGAAGTCGCGCACCATTGGCTAATATGGCTTCATTCATTTTAATTATTTTAAGATAGCTTTTTGATTAATTGTACATACATTAATTGTACATGTGGCGGGGTCCTAGAGAAGATGAACGAGCTTCTCCAGGACCCCGTCACATACAGAAAACTTAGGAAGAACCCGCATGATGACGTCATCAATAGTGGCTTGAAACGCATTCTCAAAGATCATAAGGACTTAATTCCGCTTTTCACGTCCACCTCACCTTCTCTTCCCTACCTTTACGGTTTTATTAAAACCCACAAACCTGCCAACCCTATGCGCCCTATTATTAGCTCGGTGGGCTCTATTACCTATAAACGCTCCAAATGGCTTGTCAAAGTCTTGTCCCCCATTCTCGGAATTATCTCTGACTCACATGTAAAAAATTCCATTGATCTTACTGAAAAATTGAATAATGTACGCATTGAAACCAACGATAGATTGATCAGTTTTGACGTTTGTTCATTGGTTACAAAAGTGCCGATTGACCATATGCTTCACTTTCTCTCTCGAGAATTACATAAGCACGACCTGCCATTACCTGGACACATCGTTTTGGAACTTATTAAGCTTTGCATCAAAGAATGTAAATTCATTTTCAATAGCGAGTATTATCAACAGGTTTTTGGGATGGCCATGGACAACCTCTTGTCGCCCCTCCTCTCCAATATTTATATGGAGTTTTTCGAAATTACTTACATTCCGAGAATCCTGGGGTTGGCATCCCATGGTTGCGGTACGCGACGATATTTGTGTATCTGGCCCATGAATCGTGACCTGGATGACTTCCTCCTTCAGTTAAATGATCAAGTCCCTCCATTAAGTTTACTTTAGAAGTGGAACAAGACAACTCAATCCCGTTTTTGGATGTGCGTGTACATACTGTAGGGAAAGCCCAGGTTTTAAGTTTAGTATCTTTCGGAAAAAACAAACAATTTGTCGTACGTACACTTTACTCTGGATATGACACCCCATTAAGAAGGCCATATTTCTTCAATGTTTCTCTGCGCTCTTAGGATCGCCATTCCGGAATACATCGATGCGAATTGGAAAAATCAACGGGAGTGGAAGTGATCTGTGCTACCCACCTACTTTTATGGAATCTTGTCTTAACAAGACAAAACGAACCTTCTATCATGTGAATAATAACACTCGCACTTTGTCAAATAAATTTTAGTACTTCCATTTTTCCCGGCTTTTAGGCATTGCTAATGTACTTATGTACTTAAACTTTTGGATATTAATGTAGTATTTTCATATAAAATATTGTGAAAAATATTATAGTAAAAAATGGTCTCCCCAATAATTCAGGCATTATCTATAAAATTGGTTGTAAACAATGTGATTCCTTTACAATGGTCAGACGGAAAGGATTTGCACACGCCTGTAAAACAGCATCAGTATTCCGTTAGAACGGGACAGTCGTCCAGTGCCCTTTTTGTCCATTTGTCAGAGTTATCCCACTCTACTGATTGGAATAATGCTTCAGTTTGTTTCACTCTAGCAACATTGTTAATAGAAATATTCTTGAGTCTGCTATTATCCAACTTACAAATAACTTTAACATGAGCCAAGGTCTTTTTCAACTGATCCTTTGTTTTGAATTCACTCAGAACAGATTTAGACAGGAAGGGCAGAGTGCTAAAACTTTGGTAGTTTCCCTTATAAATTTGTATGTCCTCTTACAATTTATTTTTCAATTTATTTGTATATATTTTTTTTATTTTTTTGTAACCTATATATCATTCAGGCATTATCAATAAAATTGGTTGTAAACAACCATTTGATCTTGTCTTGAATTCGTTCAGAACGGATTTTAGCAAAAGGGCAAAGTGCTAAATTGGTAGTTTTCCTGACAAATTTGTAGCTCCTCCCACAATTTTATTTCTATATTTTTATATATATATATATTATATTTTTTTTTTATTTTTTTTTTGTGACCTATATATAGTCTTGAACTCTTTATTTTACTTCAGTGTTCCTGAGGATGTCATTAGACGAAAGCGCTTGAGCACCATTCTGTGTTTCCCTTCCTAGTGGTTTTTATTCATCATATACAGGTTACATAAGTCAGGATCTATTTTTGTGAAGCACTTGGAAATGATATGGAATTCAATCATAAAATGTAAAGTGGTAACATTTATTAAATAATTAAGAGTAGGATTCGACGTGACGCCCATCAGTATCCCTGCACAGCTCAAATCGTTCCGCAACATTCTAAACACATTCTGGAGCATTTGCGGGGTTATGTTATCTGCAGCATTCGTATACGTGTACATAAGTTTTCAAGACTCGTAATCTTCGTCTGATAGACGTGCGATTTGATAAGCCCCATGCAAAGAAATCTAAAGGGGTTAAATCTGGTGATCTCGCTGGCCAAGGTCTGTTGCTTCCGCGTCCGATCCAGCGATTTGGAAAACGTCCATTTAGATAATCCTGAACAATTTTGGCATAGTGACAAGGAGCACATCATGTTGATAGACGACGGTACTAACAATCCTATCCCCAATCAGCTGAGGTTCAAGGAATTGCTGCAACATGTCCGGATAAATAAGCCCGTAACTGTAGCTTCAGCAAAGAGAAAAGACCATAAACCTTAGATTTTGTTAAACCCATCCAGACATTAACTTTAGTTTGAGTCTCTTTCCCAATTTTGGACGAAATCATTCGGTCTTTCATCTGCCCAAATCGACAGTTATGGCGAATTTAACTTTTCCACGTATGGAAAGTGGCTTCAATCACTAAAGAGAATGTTGTCCATTAAATTATCACTCCAGATTTGTTCTACGAGATCAGCACACACAGCACTTCGTCGAGGGAAATCTTCCTCATGTAAATCATGTAAAACCTGCAAATGATAGCTTTTCTTCTGCAAATTAACTTTCAGAATTTTGTGCACAGATGACGTCGGGAGGCCGAGTCTGTGTGATGCAGCACGAACGGACGTACGTGGCTCCCAGTGATAATTCCGCGTACTGCATTCACGGTAACATCTGACACACGGCCGTCCTGATCTTGCTTCATCATTTACAGATCCCGTTCGTTTAAATTTATTCACCAATTTTCATATTGTCTTGTCTATTGGCCCCGGCTTATGACATCTTCTAACTTCTCTCTGATGTCATTGTATTTTCTTTTCCCTCGATTCGCCAAATTACTATTGCCACACGCTCTTCTGTATTCATTCTAAGGGCTTCTGAAAAGAAAATAGAAAAAAATAATTATTTCACAAAAATAGATCCTGACTTTATGTACACCCTGTGTATATATAATATATATATATATATATATATATATATATCAACGTAAAGAACGACGCTTGTATAGAAGAACATTCCGCGCAATGAGGAGGGAGAACGAGCAAATCATATACTTGTTTCACTTGTATAATATCTTTTTTTACTTTTCAGGCATATAGATAAAATATTTCATAATGATAGAGCGTGTAAAAATGATCCCAATAGATTCTGCTACATATGTGTGGACGGTTCCATGCCAATAACCAGTCCCAAATCACTAATTTGTGAAGACAATGTATAGAGCATACTTTGGAATTAAGCTAGGGACCAGGACAAAAATTTCGCCCCTCATATGTGCTGCAAGACGTGCATTGAAAATTTGAGAAGATGGAGCAAAGGCAGAGCGAAATCTTTGCTTTTGGAATTCCATGATTTGGAGAGAAGGAAAGGATCACGTGACAGATTGCTATTTCTGCATGACAAACCTCCAAGGTGGGCTTATAAATTTATTTTTCTTAAATATTTTGAAATCCTCGTATGAAACTTGACATAATATTCACCATATGTATATTCACCATATATAGCATATATTCACCATAATGGTAATCATACATTTACATATACATATTGTTATAGAAAATACATTTACACATACATATTGTTATACAAGTTACATTTACATATACAATGATTGTATATTTTCTTTCTTTTTTATTCATATTGTCCCCGAAGGGACAATATGAATGAAAAGAAAGGTCGATGGAGTACGTATATTTTCTATTTCATATCTTACAGACCGCAGCCTTCCCTCACGAGCCGCCACTGTCTGAATGCTTCTTCTATTTCATATGCAAGTTTATATCCATGTTTCTGTGTTTCTATTTTCAGGAGTTAACAAGAAGAATAAACACATTGTTGTATACCTGACATTCCTTCTGCTATGAGACCTGTACCCCATGGTCCTGGAATTCCAATACCCGACCCACCTCAAACCCTGGACTTCGATGATTCTGATGATGAATCAATGACCAATGCCAATGACCAGTCCCAGTCGTATATACCTCAAAATACCGCTTCAAATGAGCCGAGGCCTCTCAACCAGGCCAAACTTAATGATCTTACCAGGGATTTAGGACTTTCCAAGTTAGCTGCCGAGATCTTGGGCTCACGACTTCGAGAGGACAACTTGCTGGCTCCGGGAACAACATTCTCCTGGTATAGGAAACGAGAGGAAGAATTCCGCAAGTTTTTTGCAGTGCACGAAAATACCTCTTCCTTAGTGTACTGCTGCAATGTTGAGGGCTAATCGAATCCTTGGGCCTGCCATATAACGCATCAGAATGGAGGCTATTTATAGACTCGTCTAAACGAAGTTTGAAAAGCAGTACTTCTCAACATTGAATAGGGTTGCATCAGTCCCTGTAGCACATTCCGTACAACTTACTGAGAGCTACGATAACATGAAAATTTTACTGGATGCTCTCGTATACGACCAACATAACTGGAGGATCTGTGGAGATTTGAAGGTAATACTAATATCATAAGTAAACTATTGCTATTGACTATGTTGTTTTTCCAAAGGTTATTTGAGAGCGTATAAGAACACTTAACTTCCCCACAGAAGTGATACATTCCAATGCACAGATTTTTTTATCTGATAGAACAAATTCTCTAAATTCTTTAAATATTTTCATTTTTTTTCAGATTGTGGCATTTGTATTGGAATGCAAGGGGGATACACGAAATACCCATGTTTCCTCTGCAAATGGGATAGCCGAGCGGATGAAAGTACTATGCACAGCGTGAATGGGCATCCAGAGAGAATTTTGAACCTGGGTCGCATAATGTCGTTTCAGTGCCCCTTGTACCACCAACAAAATTTTGCTCCACCACTTCATATTATGCTGGGCTTGATGAAAAATTTCATCAAATCAATGAATAAGGAGGGTTCAGCATTCCGATATCTCGAGAGTAAATTTCCTCATATACTGATGCTAAACTAAATGCTGGGTTTTTTGATGGTCCTCAAATTCGAACTTTGATCAAGGATACTCAGTTCGAAAACGCAATGACTCCAACTGAGAAGAATGCCTGGCAGGCATTCAAATCAGTTGTCACTGATTTTCTTGGCAAGCGTAGAAGTCCAGAATACGAGCCCGTTGTCGAAAACTTGATGGAAGCTTTCAAAGCTCATGGGTCGCGCATGTCCATAAAAATGCACTTTTTGTGGTCCCACTTGGACTATTTTCCTGAAAATTGCGGGGATTATAGTGAGGAACAGGGTGAACGATTTCACCAAGATATCAAAATAATGGAAGAGAGGTACCAGGGAAACTGGGATATCAATATGCTGGCGGACTATTGCTGGTGTTTGAAGCGAGACGTGCCCGAAGAAAACACAGACGGAAAGCCAAAAAAACTTCATTCCTTCCTCAATAAACTTTTTTCCATATTCATTGTATGAATAAAAGTATTTATTCACACAATGTTTTCATTTTTCACGAGTGTTCTTATAATATTACTCGTATCTACAGTGTTTAAGCTAAAAAAATCAATAAATTTGGGGATAAAATTCGACTTATAATAAATGGCCAATAGAGAAAAAACCTGACCTGATTGAGGAAAACCAATGTCATTTTCGAATTCAGCATGGTCGAATTATATAATATGAGTTGAAAAAACCCTCACAGCAGACAAAAAAATTTCATATGCATACCAGTGTAATGTAAAAACGCTTGGGTAAAAATGTAGAAATTTCATTTGAATCAATTAATATTTAGAGGCAGCTCAACGACTTCAAAGTTTTACTCTATATCCCTATGAGATCATGGCATTTGGGTCCCCCCCAACTATATCGTTGGGTATTAGCCGCTCAAGATGGGGGTGTCATGGTTGCCAAACCACTCACTGTTGCCCAATCAAGGTCTCCTTTTTGCTGTCAGGAAAGCTTCGGCGATGGTCAGCCAGAACTTGAAGAAGGAACTGCAGTTGTTCTTCATCTTTTGTATGCCTCTAGTTGAAATTTTGTATGAGAGCTACTGCGCGTTCAGCATTATCATTGATCACATTTATGCTAAAAACATCTCTTGTAGCGTCTTGGAATGAGGGAAAGGAATTCCACTCATTAGGATCTTCCTCCAAGAAATCCTGCGGCAGGTTGAAATAAACGAATAACTTCTTCGATTGTCTTGAGACGAAGGCATCCAGGGTCATTATCGGCTTGAAAGCTGTTTTGTTGAACTTTTTTCGTGCATCCTCATCTCTTTCTTTGGACTCCATAACCTTGATTATAGCCCTCTTCGTAGCCACAGAAACTTCTGGATCAAACAGCGCTAATGCAACCAAGCTCTCAGAGAGATACCACAAATGGTCACTGAATTTGGCTGTTGTAGCCTTTGCAATCATTGTATGCGGATAACTGGAGAGAGCCTTCATCAGATTCAGATCCTCCAGCGGTGCAGCTGCTGGCAATGGGGCGCGGAACCTGGCCCTCATGTAAGTGGTGACGGTGAATACGCAGATATCCCGTAGGCTGCGCTCCTCCTGGGCTGTTAATTTAAACTGTTTCCGAAACATCCATATCTTGAATGAATACAACACTCTCGATAACTAGCGAGCGTGATGCATGGCGCCAGGAGCTTTAAAAGAGTGATGAAAGCCGTGGGACTCTGCTCGACCCAAGAAAAGAAGAGCTAACTCAGAGCTTTCCAAACTGTGTCGCGACACACAGTTTGGAAAGCTCTGTTATAAATGTAATTTTATTAGTTAATTATTTTCAATTTTTTTTGTATTTTGAAAATTTTTATTTTTGTATCAACAAAATCGGCTACAAGATAAACCACCTACTGAAAAATTATCTGATATTTGATATTTGATAACAAAATTAATTAGTGTGTCGCCAACGTGAAAAGTTTGGAAAGCTCTGAGCTAACTCTAGGAACTCTTTGTAGTCATCCCTTGCATAATCTTGTGACAGCTCCCATCGTCCCACGTCTGCCTGACTCCCGTTGGGCTAACAGGAATTGGCGATCCTCTTCGTTTTTGATCATTTGAGTAGCATTTTCATGAGCGACGTCGAAAAGGTTCTCCATCTGAGAATTGAACTCTTCTTCTTTCCTGAATTGGGTTTCTGAAAGCCGGTTCTAGTTTTTCCGAAGCACCTATCATTCTTTGTTTAACTTCATTATTTTGCCAACAATGTGATCTTTCCGTTTTATGGGGACTCGAGCGCGGGCCCAAAACTCAAAAATTTCATTCATCACATCAGTGGCTGCTTCACGAATTGGTTTATGAAGCGAAATATGATTGTGGAGGAAGACTGCAAGGACCTCTCCGATGGATGGAAGCTTTTGCCCTGTCAGCTTCTCCGACGTTTTGTCCACAAGGTAAAGCGCAGCATTGCTTGATCTCGCGTGTTTTTCCATCATTACACTACAATTTGCTAAATAAATACAGAAGTTGTTTCGATTCACTATTCCTAAAATATTAATCAAATTGCAAAACAAAGTTCAAAGGATGATGAACGCTTAACCCTATTATCTCAGATAAGCACTGAGCAGATACGCTTGTAAAGTGGCAGTAGCTACACAACACTCATATCCACGTAGCAGCAAGAGAGACACTGAACTGTAGTGCATTGCGCTGTATGTCAGGCAGCGCATACACACCACGAGTAATGGGATGCCATCTATCGCCTACAACAATTAGTAGAATTGTGCAAATTAATGCTAAATTACAAAGTTGCTAAACATTTTTTTTAATGAATTTCATGTTATGTTATTGAAAAACATCTAGACCTTTTCCAGTTTGTGTACCGTTTTTGGACCTTTTCAGTTTGTGTACCGTTTTTTCATATAATTTATTTTTGAGAATATTTTTGTTAAAACTAACAAAAATATCACGACTTAACCTAACCAAATTATCAAGAGCGTACAGTTGATCTACTAGTAAATAGTAAATACTATTCCAGAAACAAACAATGTTATAATTAATAATAGATCAACTGTACGCCCTTGGTAATTGGTTAGGTTAAGTCGTGATATTTTCGTTAGTTTTAACAAAAATATTCTCAAAAATAAATTATATGAAAAACGGTACACAAACTGGAAAAGGTCCAAACATCTTGAGATAGTACAGTGGAGTCCCGTAGTGATCTAATTTCAGGAACTATTTACAAACCTAGTTTTAATTAGTTGTGTAAAAATCAACTCGATCTGAAGAGAGTTAACACTTCTTGTATTTAACCGGCATGCATATGGGGCAATGGCAAATTGGCGCGCAAACTTCTGTTCGTTTGAGCTACCTGTAAAAATTGATATTTTCAAGAAATATTTTATGAGGATTATTCTTGTGATAATTGCCACCATATTAGTGGTTGGGAACATATATATATATATATATGTGTGTGTGTGTGTGTGTGTGTGTGTGTGTGTGTGTGTGTGTGTGTGTGTGTGAGAGAGAGAGAGAGAGAGAGAGAGAGAGAGAGAGAGAGAGAGAGAGAGAGAGAGAGTAACTTTATTAATAATTGGGATAGTATAGTTGTCGGAGAGCAAAATAAAAACACTCTTCATGAGGGCACCTTAAATAAGATAGAGATCTGTACATAAGCTTTAGCTTGTGTAAATAAGACTTACTGTATGCGAGGTCGAAATTCAGTATATTTGCATAATGTCGATTAAAGATTTGGCTACTATGAACACCCGGTTAGGTTGGATTACATTAGTTTTTTAATTAGGTTAGACTATAGGTTAAGTTACTCTAGAAAGTCTAAGATGTTGAGAAATGCAGTTAAAGTTTGCATGAGGTATATAACTCATGTATGTGTGTGTATATATATATATATATATATGCGTCTCGGTGGTGTAGTGGTTAGCGTCGCTGACTACAAATCCATCGACCCGGGATCGAGACCCGGTGACCGCAGGCGGCGCGTAGCAAAACCCAGCTGTTCATCCTTCCACACAATAAAAAAATTAAAATTGGTTCGTAGATATATGGGTAGCCTATTGGCTAAGACGCTAGGTTGCTGGTGTGGCGTGATTCAGATTCCACGTTAAACTGTAGGTCTGAGGTGGAGTGACAAGTTTAACCTTCGTCAGAATAAATAATTTGGGTGGAAGCAAAACCAAAGTTAACGAAGGTTATATATATATATATATATATATATGTGTGTGTGTGTGTGCGTGCGTGTGTGTGTGTGCGCGTGTGTTTAAAAAGAAAAACTATCAATAAATGTCTTTATAAATAAATACCTTTCAGTAAGAATTTGGGAAATCCCAAACAAAAATAAGAATAATGAATCCCTCTGAACGACCTGTTTTTCATATATATATATATACAGGGCGTCCCAAAAAAATGTATACACACTTTAAATACTTATAAAGGCAGTGTTTATTAAAATACATTTCATTTTCAAAATGTAATAGAATCTACAGACATTATTTAATTGTTTTGTCAACGCCTGTTTTCAAACTGACGTCCGTTCTGGTCCAGGCACTGCTGATAACGCGAAGCAATGGAATCGCAAACATCACGAAACATTTCGTTTGGTATTTGTGTGCATTCTCGTTCAATGGCTGCTCTCAATTCAGCGACTGTTGCAGGTTTTATAGCGTAGACTTTGTCTTTTAAGTATCCCCATAAAAAAAGTCTAGTGGTGTGAGGTCTGGTGAACGCGGAGGGTATTCTACGAAACCCCTTCGTCCAATCCACATCCACATCGTGCCAAGTACCACTCGCAATACTCCACTCTTCGGTCCGGATCATCTTCATTAATAGCATGGACTAATCTTGGAATTTAACTTTTCCATTGACAGCGCTTCAAAATGCGTTGGACAGACGATTCTGAAATTCCTACCTCACGACTCGCTTGCCGCACAGATTTTCTTGGACTTTGGTGATACGTTTCCAGTACTCTTTCTTGCTTTGTGGGGCTTGTCGATGTCCGTGGTCTTCCGGAACGCTTCTTGTGGACATTCTGAACAGTTCCATCGGCTTCAAACTTATCTCTAATTCGAGTGATGGTAAGTCGCGTTGGTGGATCTGTTTGAAACTCCCTCCTAAACTGTCTTTGCACTTCAACTGCGTTTTCACACTTCCAGTAGCATTTTAGAATGAATTTCCTTTGTTCAAAGCTTAGTCTGACTGCCATTATTAATTCTAATGGGTTTAACTTGGAAAGAAAGAAATCAATTGAGCTATCAGCTGTTAAAGTGTGTATACATTTTTTTGGGACGCCCTGTATATATATATATATATATATATATATATATATACACACAGCAGGTGTTCCAAAAAATGTCCTTATTTGTAAATAAATGTTCTAAGCTCAAAAAGCAGGAATCTAAACACAGACAAACGCAATGGGTACGTAAAACAAAGGCGTTTCTTAACCTTAATTAAACACCATTTTTAGTGTAATCACCATTTTTTTCTAACAATAGTCAACCTTACACAAATATTTGACATAATTTTTGGAAATAGCTCAGCTGGGATGTTGTTGATTACCTTATAGACTTTGGTCTTTATCCCTTCATCTGTCTTAGGCTTGGTAGAATAGATCCTGTCTTTTATGTAACTCCACAAAGAAAAGTCAGAAGATGTGAGGTCAGGTGAGTATGGGAGCCATTCCACTGGCTCATAAAGGGAGATTAGTTGGCAGGAAAAGTGCTTCCTCAAGAAGTTGCGAGTTTCACAAGCAGTGTGTGGAGGTGCTCCATCCTGCTGAAACCACTGTGAATCTAGGGTAATACGTTTATTTCTTTCACAGAGAAACTAATTAGTTGTGGTAAGTAGAAATCTTGTAGCATCTGACAATATGAATCTTGCATTACCGTTATTGCGTTTCCAGTTTCATTCTCAAATATAGGGACCTACTACGAGCAGAGGCGGATTAAGACACCTCGGGGTAACGGGGCAATGAAGAATATGGGGGCCCTTTTCTATAGCTTTTTATTAACAATACATGTACATGTACAGTACATAGTACATTTATACGAATTATATGTACGGTGCTCAGGCTAATTGAGAAACAAACTTAAAAGAACCTCACCACAGTGTATTTTGCCGTTTGCCAAAACCAAACAGTATTAAACAAACTTTACTTTAGGGCCTATAAAACATAAAATAAAACAGGGAATTTGTCAGTTTGTGTACTCTGTCATATTTAATCGAAGTAGTTTGCGAAATCTCGAATTATATCATCGAAACTCAGTTGATTGGGGGGCCCCTCAAGCATGAGAGGCTGAGGCTTCAGCCTCAATAGCTTCAGTGATAATCCACTACTGATTGTATTATTTATTTTTATTAAGAAAGTTTTTTATTTGATTTTTAATAATAGAGTAATTGAATAAGTGTCCCACATCACAATAATGTTTTCTTTCATCATTCATTAGAAAGCACATTTTAGAGACGAAACAAAATTGTCCCATTATTTATAGTCCTTACGCAATTATACCAAAGATTATCTAAGCCTTGGTTATACTCTTATTTTAGTTTTTTAATTCATATATTTTTCCTAAACTCTATATGATAATGAAAAAGACAAAAAAGAAATCAATACTTTTGATGCTTGAAAATTTGTCGTACATAGAATAAGAAGATGAAAATATTTATTTTTATAATAATTTCAAGTCCGGAGGTCCGGACCCCCCTCTCGGGGTGGACACCTTGCCGCGGCAGGGGGCTTCCGTGTTCTGACCTACTGGGCTACGTTGGCGGTGGCTCAGCACCCGGAAGGGTCACCCATGGCTGACAGGCTACTGGGGAGACCGGACGAAGAGCAACCAAGGTCTTTGGCTCCCAGTACGGGCCTTCAGAGCTGTCGTCCGGAGGTGGCGCCCCTAGGACGTCACCGTGTTGACTGGTTGGGTGTCCGGGCCGGTGGGACTGCGGTAGGCTGGGGATTTTGCGCCGTTGTGAGAGAACTTTCGTATCGCGGGGCCCGTTTTTAAACCGACAGTCTCCCCCCAGGGAACGAGGTATCCCGCCCCCTGCGGTTTGCCCTCGGCCTCCCTTTATTACCGGTAGGCAGTTTCTCGCGTCTCCATGCCATGCCCCCTGTCTTTTTGAATATTCACATTTGGCTATTCTCAACCGCCTCTTTTCTCGGAAGGTGACCCGTGTTTACTGCACCCCCCGTATGGTCCAGAGGCCAAGGGTTCCTTACCCCTTATTGATCTTGACTTTTGCCAGTTCCCAGTTACCTGAGAAAATTTCCGGTCCGCCGTTATACCCCTAGACCACGTCGGAATTTTATGTACCAGTGGTTCGGACACGTCAGTAAGACGTGTCGAAGTTTTCCTGGTATTTGCGTCAATTGCGTGTCTCCGACGCATGGTTCCTCCTGTTTCAATCCTCCCCGCTGTGCCAACTGTGGAGATGACGACGCCGCCTCCTCCTCTTCCTCCGACCTACTTATTTGAGCGTGAAGTCCTATCAGTCCGGGAATCTGACAGGGTCAGCTTCCACTAAGCGAGGGCCCGTGTTAGATCCACGTTCGTTCGCCCCGGCCTTTCCTTCGCTCAGACTCTGCGTCCTTCCCGCCCTGCTACCTCGCGTTTACCTCGAATTTTAATCACTTCTGTACCATCCTCTTGCCCATCCTTACTGAACGGACGCATTCCCTGGGCTCTCTGATATTGTTTCTACTTTTGGGTATTGTCGATAAATTTACTGTTGGAAAGTTCTGAATTTTATATACTTGCGTTTATATTCACACTGTTATTAGTTATGTAATTGAATATTAGTGTTTTTTAGCGATTTAGAAGTTTTCATAGCGTGCCGGCTTAATTTAATTTAAACTTGTGACGGTTATAAACGTTAACTACCTTAACTTGCGCGATGCCGTCGCAGAAAGGGTCGTGTGCTAGGTGTTGGGTTAATCGATGGTATACTGATTTTAAAGAATACAATGGCGATCCTACGGCGATTACTGAGAGATCGGTTTGTTTCTTTTGTGAGTTAAGCGAAGAGATAGTTGATTTAAAACGTAGTGTACGCGAGGTGAGGGAAAGACTTGCAACGCTTGATGAGGGCAGGGATCGGCTTACAGTTGACGAAGGCCGAACCTATACTAACGTTGAAGACGTTAGTAAGTTGAAGGGTGAGGTTAAGAACCTAGTTTCTAGTATAGATAGCTTATCGGAAGGTTAGACAGAGTTGAGGAAGAGGTTAAGGTTGGTCCGAGATTAGTAGACGGAGAGGGATTTAGAGTAGTTAAGGGTGGAGCTAGGCCACGTACGTTAGGTGATAGGAATTCCCACCTCCCCTATCGAGGTTTCGAACCCTTTCGCCCAGTTAGATAAGGATGTGAACGAGGGGGAAACGATTTTAATTGGGGACTCCTTAGTGCGTCATATGGATAAGGAATTCGTTGAACTGAATCCAACCAAGAGGAGGAGGGTCTGTCTACCAGGGGCCAGGGTTGACAGAATTAGAGACGAAATAGATAGGATTGATGTTGCCTCCCGTCACTCGATGTTGGTGACGATGGTAGAGGGCAACGACTCGTATAGGCCCGATACGAGAGTGCCTCACGGTTTAAATTTTAGGATTACGTCAAAAACAATATTTATGAACACTAAACTAGAAGAGATTTGTGCTCAGGAAAATGTACCCTTCGTAACCGGGCATTCAATTAACCTAACATTTTAATATTGGTTATTTCACCTAAATATCTTCTGATCTTTTCGTATTAGGCACTCACTGTTAATTCGTAAGAACCCTTTTTACTAATAATAGGTTACATAGGATTGGTGGCGGCGTTTTGTTCTACATTCGTAATTCCCTTAGGGCTATCGAGGTTAAGATAGATTTTCCGGCAGCAATTAATGCGATATGCTTTGAAGTTAGGGTGCCTAGTATTAGCTTTAATTTCGTTGTTGTTTATAGACCTCCCGTTCAACCCCTCGATACCGACAATAGATTTTACACACTTCTTAGTAACTTTATTAATAATTGGGATAGTATAGTTGTTGGAGACTTTAACTGCGATAATGTTAATTACGAGATTTACTGGTAATGATGAGGGTTTTAGACTGATTGAGTTCATGGAAGATAATTTTTTACGACAGATGGTTACCGAACCAACGCGCGGTGACAATATTTTAGACGTGGTGATGACGAAAATATAGTCGAAGGTTTGGAAGTAGGTGAGAGTTTGGGATGTAGTGATCACCAAATTATTAGGTTTAAGCTATTGATAGAAAACAGTAAGGACAGTAACGTAATAGAAGTCCCTGATTTTCGTAGGGCTAATTTTGATAGGATGAGAGTAGTGGACTGGGATAATATATTTATGAGTAATGACGCAAATTTTTATTGGGAGGCGTTTAAGGAAAGTTTTATGAATATCGAAAGGGAGTTTATTCCGCGTAGGCTCAAGCGCGCTAGAAATCATGGTAGGCCCAAATGGTGGACTAGGGAAATAGGCGAGTTCATAAACGAGCGTAACAGAGCGTATAGACTTAATAAGCGCAATGGCACGGTAGCTAACATTAATAGATATATCGAGCTTAGACGTCAGGTTAAAAGATCAGTTAGGAATGCTAAGCGTAATTTAGAGATGCTTATAGCTGCAGATAGTAAACATAATCCAAAAATGTTTTTTGAATACGTCAATAATCGTAAGCCGATAAAAGATAACATAGGCCCTCTAGTGGACGTTAACGGCGCTTTGGCTTCCGACGCTCAGGCGATGGCGGGTATTTTCAATAACTTTTTTGCCACAGTTTTTACCGTAGAAGACGTAAATAATGTCCTCGACGTGGACGATATCGTTCCATTTAGTAGCGAAACTATTTTGGATGAAATAACTGTTTACGAGGGTGAGATTGCGCATTATATCGATAAGCTAAAAGTGAGCAAGGTTCCAGGCCCTGACGCGCTTTATCCCATACATTTGAAAGATTTGAAAGACGTTATCGTAGGCCCCTTAACGAAGATTTTTGATCAGTCACTTGAAGCGGGGATTATTCCTAAAGGCTTCAAATTAGCTAGCGTTACGCCCATTTTTAAAAAAGGCGACCGCCCAGTAACTACCAATTATAGGCCTATTAGCTTAACGTCAATTGTCGGTAAACTTTTGGAATCCGTAGTTAGGGATCGTATCATCGATCGCTTAGAAAGTAGAGATTTGATTAATAGTAGTTAGAAGAACTGGTTAGAAGAATGGCTTCCTGATAGGAAACAGAGGGTCGTTGTTAATTGTAGTGAATCGGGATGGTTGGATGTAGGTAGCGTTGTCCCTCAGGGTTCAGTGTTAGGCCCATTGCTATTCGTAATCTACATTAACGATATAGATGTAGGCTTGACCAGTAACGTGTCAAAATTCGCGGACGATACTAAAATAGGCGGTAAAGTTCTTAACGTGGACGATAGAAATAGGCTCCAAGACGATGTAAATAGGATTATGGAGTGGACGGATAAGTGGTAGATGCATTTTAACGTAGACAAATGTAAAGTTTTACATATAGGTTCTCGTAACAATAATTACACGTACACGATGGGTAATAGACAGTTAGCGAGCGTTGACGAGGAAGTAGATTTAGGCGTACGTGTATCTAAGGATTTAAAAGTTAGGAACCTGTGCCTCGAGTCTTGCACAAAAGCTAATAGGATGTTAGGCTTCATAGCGCGTAATTTCGAATTTAAATCGAAGAATATTATATTGCCCCCTTACAAGTCCCTACTCAGGACTCATTTAGAATATGCCGTTCAGTTCTGGTGCCGTATTTGCGTGAGGATATTGATAGGTTGGAAAGGGTTCAGCGTCGCGCCACGAAACTATGATAATTCCGTCATTGCGCAACAAGTCTTACGAAAATAGGATTAAAGAGTTAGACTTGCATTCACTCAAAACTAGGAGATTAAGGGGGGAGCTTATTGAAGTTTTCAAAGTCGTTAATAAATTCGATAACGTAAATTTTGACAAACTGTTCACTTTCGATAATAGCAATACTCGTAATAAAGGATTTAAGTTGCGTGGCAGACGTTTCATTACAAACATTGCTAAAAACGTTTTTACGTTTAAAATAATTGATAAATGGAATAATCTTCCCGCGTCCGTCGTGAACTCTACCAGCGTTAATATGTTTAAGAACCGTTTAGATAGGCATTTTAAAAATATTAACGTTGTTTATTAACGTTGTTTAATTAGCAACAGGAGCTCTGAGGGTGATGGTCGAGGATGAGTCTGTTGACGATTAATGCCAGCTTGTGACATGCCAGCGTGTGATATGCCAGCAATAAAATTATTATTAAAAACAAAAAATTAGACTAACACGAACGTAGATGTAGCTCGTAGCGTAAACTAATCCACTTTTTGTTATACTCTTCCTACTTTTTTTTTCCTTTTCTTATCCTCTCTTTACTTGCATGTCTTTAGTTTGCATGGTATGACAGTGTTTGAGTTAAGACTGTGTTTGCATGGTTTGTAAGCGTTCTTATTTTACTTCTTTTCATCTTTCACCCCTTTCCTATTCTCTTCGACTATTTTTCCGACTTGTCGGCAGTGGCCGGCGGATGATGATGGTGAGTCTTTCTTTCTCTTTTTCTGAATGAATGTTAACCCACCAATGATAGGTTTTGCTCCTTACTTAACCCCTTATTCTTCTCTTTTAACCCCCTACTCTTTCCTTTCTCTCGGGCTAACCTTAGAGTGGATCTTAGGGTCTTTGTTAGCCTTAGCTTCTGTAGATCTGTAGATAATGGAGAAATATTTAAATCGTGACTGCAAAACAAGGAAAAGGTAAGATATTAAAAGTTTTTCCAAATTTTTTTTTTTTTTTTTTTTTTTACTTTATTCTACCGTAAGACGTAATTTTCTTTCAATTCTGTTCAATTGAGGTTATTAATACAATTTTTTCCTTGCTGTCTACAAATATATAAATACAAAATATTATTCTAAACAAAATACAGGCATGTATACGAACGGTTTGCGATTGCGGAAACTTGTGGTTTTTCGTCCGGTTTGTGTAGAGCAAACGTAATGTAATGCGAGTGTGGCTGTGCTGCCTTGGGCAGGAAACAAACTTGCGGTGCATCTTGCTCCTGAAGAATCATGCACCAGGACTGATAATAACTGGGGGTGGCTGCAATACAAACTAACGAAAATTGCAGTAAATTAAATATGGATATGGATGCTCTTTGGACTAGACTAACTCAGAGCATTGTTGCTTTCAGTGGTGATAACCACGTACGAAAGCCTCGTCAGTACTTTGACCCCCTGACTGCTTGGCAATGCTGTTGCGAGTGGCTTGTACCCTGAAATGGGCGTATGGGTGGAATGGTGCTTTGTGTAAAAATATATTTAACTCCTCGTACTTAACCTTAAACTATGATTGCATCGATGATGAAATATACAGGGTGATTAAAAAAAAAATTTAACACTTACATGGGAAAGAATTACGGATGTCATCCAATCAGTACCACCAGAGATGTGCCTTAGGGCTCTGGAAGCAACGTTTAACCGCTTTCATTCGTGCATAGATATCCATGAACAGCAAGTAGAGACTGTATGAAGCACTGTTTGCATCACAAAAAATGTTTACAAATAAATTGGAAATAAAAAATTAAACCCCCTATAAGTGTTAACATATTTTGAATCACCCTGTGTGTATATATATATATATATATATATGTATATATATATATATGTGTGTGTGTGTGTGTGTGTGTGTGTGTGTGTGTGTGTGTGTGTGTATACAGTATATATGATGTAAAATAACGCACTGTCGCGACGAAATATGAAGAAGGAAAACTTTTGGTGTTAAAGAAATAAAACTAAAACTTAGTCTTCCTGAAGAGTGGTTTCCTTCTTCATTTTCTGTATATATGTTACAGACAAAGTAAGTAGGAAATGAATGTTAATGAAGGTTAACTGAATGCCCGGTTAAGTCAACTGTACGCCCTTGACGATTGGTTTGGTTGTCATGATATTTTCGTTTACTGTCAAAACTAACGAAAATATCACGACTTAACGTAACCAATCGTCAAGGGCATACAGTTGACCTAACCGGGCATTCAATTAACCTAACCTAACTGTAATACAATATTCATTTCATACTTTGCCTTAAAACCATACGGCAATGTATAGAATGCCTAGGTATTGTATAGAATACCTGAATTTCATACTTTGTCTGTAATACACACACACACACGTATATATATATATATATATATATATATATAATACCAGGATATTATGCGAGTAATTGCAAAATCTTAAATATAATATTGTGACCTCGACGAGCCCTTTTTTATTGGTTTAAAAAAAAAAGATTCAAGAACACCTTGAACCGTGACCTAAGGTGTTCAGCCATTTTAAAGGAAACGTCACAAACCTGTTTCTTTGAAATGAGCTCTGATCATCGTTTTATTACTATGTAAGTGATAAAGCAAATGAGAGAAAGAGAGAGAGAGAGAGAGAGAGAGAGAGAGAGAGAGAGAGAGAGATATTCCGATTTTTGGAATGTTTCATCTCTTCAATAAGAAGTTATTTCTTCTTTTATATTGAATAATAATAATAATAATAATAATAATAATAACAGGCAAGAAACTTGCTATTTTTTAATAATTCTAAATGTCTGTTAGCAAACATGAACTGTGTTAACCAAAAGGGATGACTAGTATAAATAAATAATCTTCTTTTACTGTAGTATTGCAAAACGTTTAATAAGAATTAAGTAAAGACCATATAGCGTCGTAGGACTCGCTCGTCTTCTCCTCCTACTCCTTTGAAAGTATATTAACTAACAAAAGGGAAAATAATCTAAACCAAATTTAAAACAAATGCGCCTGTAAGTAATTAATACTGAGTGAGTAATTGATCATAATCTCCTTGGCTTCTCAGTATTATTGTCATTGAAGCCGGATACTCAAGATGAATTTAAGTCATGAAGTGATTTTAACTTAAAATCATGAGGTGGAATTCGGATGAAATAAATCTTGAATATGAATAATGAAGGAATAAAATGGGACTGAAAGAAATTAAAATCTAGGTCATTAATAGATTTTTTTAAGTTCATTTCTGCTCAGTTTTTCTCATTTTTGTTATTTCTTTAAATTTAACTTTAAAATTATTTTTTTAATTATTTACTTCCCAGTCAGGAGGCATATATATATATATATATATATATATATATATATATATATATATATATATAATATATATATATATATATGCGCCTCCCCTTCCCGGGCGGGGGCATATATTTATATAACAAATTTACTATACAACAAAAAAGCTAATAATTTCTTTCGTAACTACAAAAAATAATAACATTTGTCCTTATTTAATGCAGGTTTATTGTATTTGGAAAATGCATTTTTTTTGTTAGTCTGGCAGTGATCCAACATTTTTCTCATTTAAATCATACAAGATGTAGAAAAGCAAAACAGAACATTAAATTTATTAGCAATATATTAATAAGTTAAAACATTTATAATACAAAGAAAAATAATAACAAACACAAAATAGCAAATCATTACATTTGAAGTCGACGTTTTTATCGTACAAACCGATCAGTGACATTGTTTACGTTAATGCCAAGGTTTTGATGGATGGGCATTAGGGCCAAACTATCTAATCGCTCTTTTCACCATTGTTCTACGAAGGTAGGTTTTCAGCTGTTTCTCGCTGGAAAATGATCTCTCCACGGTTGAAGTTGATACTAGTAGAGTAAGAAGTCAAAAATTTCGGGTAAGGGGCGCGCCTCCTATGCCCTCTCCTGGATCCACCCCTGATATATATATATATATATATATATATATATATATATATATATTTTAATTGCAAACAACACACAGTATAATTAATGTAAAGAACGACGCTTGTGTAGAAGAGCGTTCCGCACAAGATGAGAGAGAACGAACAAATGAAAAATGAGGTACCTCCCGGGGATCGAACCCGGGATCATCCGATTGCCGGTCAGATATACTATCCATACTGTGTGTTGTTTGCAGTTAAAATGTATATATGTACGGCATGCGAAGGTGCCCCCTCAGGGCATTGGTTTCTGCTCATATGTAGGAGAATTACGACTTCTGATTGATCGAGGTCCTTGGTGTAGTGGATAGCATATCTGACCGGCAATCGGATGATCCCGGGTTCGATTCCCGGAAGGTACCTCATTTTTCATTTGTTCGTTCTCCCTCCTCATCTTGTGCGGAAAGCTCTTCTACACAAGCGTCGTTCTTTACATATATATATATTTTGACAAAGTACGAGTGTTATTATTGACACGATAGAAAGTTCGTTTTGCCTTGTTGAAACAAGATTCCATAAACGCAGATGGATAACACAGATCACTTCCAATACCGTTGATTTTTTCTAATTCGGCACCGATGTATTCCGGACTGGCGATCCTAAGGGCGCGGAGAAACATTGAAGAAAAAATGGCCCTCTTAGTGGGGGTGTCATGTCCCGAGTAAAAGTGTACGTAGGACAAATTGTTTTTTTTTTCCGATAGATACTAAACTTAAAACCTGGGCTTTCCCTATGTACACGCACATCCAAAAACGGGATTGAATTGTCTTGTTCCACTTCTAAAGTAAACTTAATGGAGGGGACTTGATCATTTAACTGAAGGAGGAAGTTATCCAGGTCACGATTCATGGGCCAGATACACAAAATATCGTCGACGTACCGCAACCAAGGGATGCCAACCCCCAGGATTCTCGGAATGTAAGTAATTTCGAAAAACTCCATATAAATATTGGAGAGGAGGGGCGACAAGGGGCCCATGGCCATCCCAAAAACTTGTTGATAATACTCGTTATTGAAAGTGAATTTACAGTCTTTGATGCAAAGCTTAATAAGTTCCAAAACAATGTTTGAAGGTAGTGGCGGTTGAGCACCATTCTGTGTTTCCTTTCCTTCGTGGTTTTATTCATCATAAATATTTTTCACGTGTTACTTTCGTGAAATAATTTTCATATATATATATATATATAATATATATATATATATATATATATATATATATATAATATATATATATATATAATTATATATATATATATCTATATATATATATATATATACTATATATATATATATATAATATATATTTTTTTTTTTTTACACCCATATATATATATATATATATATATATATATATATGAAAATTATTTCACGAAGGTAACACGTGAAAAATATTTATGATGAATAAAACCACGAAGGAAAGGAACACAAAATGGTGCTCAAGCGCTTTCGTCTAATGACATCCTCAGGAACACTGAAGTACATAAAAAGGTTAAGCCTATATATAGGTTACAGAAAGAAAAAGAAAAAATAAATAACATACATACACACACACATATACATATATATATATATTATACACATACATATCTATATATACAAATACATACACCCATACATACATACATATATATACAATAAACAGAGAAGTAAAATAATAAAAAATTATAAAAAATTAAAAATTAAAACCTTAAAGATTACCAGTGAGGCGTACAGATTTTGTAAGGAAAAATATCGATTTTTAGCACAAGATCAAATGGATTATAAAAATACAAATTTATACTGGAACTCTGCCGGGTTTTAACACAATGCTGCCTATGGTCAGGTTTCGATAAAAAAAAAAAAAAAAAAAAAAATGCAAATTAAAAGTTAATCGATTTTTAGCACAAGATCAAATGGATTATAAAAATACAAATTTATACTGTCCGGGTTTTAACACAATGCTGCCTATGGTCAGGTTTCGATATATATAAAAAAATAATAAAAAAATAAATGCAAATTAAAAGTTAATAAAGTAGAAAACAAGTTTACCAAAGATTTAATGTTTTACACTTCTTATCTATATCTGTTTTAAAGGAATTCAACATAACAGGATCGAGTTGAAAAGACCTTTGCTTATGTTGAAGTTATTTGAAAGTTGGATAATGGCAGACTCAAGAATATTTCTATTAACAATGTTGCTTGAATGGAATAAAACTGAAGCATTATTCCAATCAATACAGTGGGCTAACTCTGACAAATGGACAAAAAGGGCACTGGACAACTGTCCTGTTCTAACGGAATATTGATGCTGTTTTATACGTATGTGCAAATCCTTTCCCGTCTGACCTATGTAAAAGGAATCACATTGTTTACAACCAATTTTGTAGATAATGCCTGAATTATTGGTAGGGCTATTTTTTACTATGATATTTTTCACAATATTGTTATATGAAAATACTACATTAATATCCAAAAGTTTAAGTACATTAGCAATGCCTAAAAAGCCCGGGAAAAATGGAAGTACTAAAATATTTTTTGACAAAGTACGAGTGTTAATATTGACACGATAGAAAGTTCGTTTTGCCTTGTTGAGACAAGATTCCATAAACGCAGATGGATAACACAAATCACTTCCAATACCGTTGATTTTTTCTAATTCGGCATCGATGTATTCCGGACTGGCGATCCTAAGGGCGCGGAGAAACATTGATGAAAATATGGCCTTCTTAGTGGGGGTATCATGTCCCGAGTAAAAGTGTACGTAGGACAAATTGTTTGTCGTTTTCCGATAGATACTAAACTTAAAACCTGGGCTTTCCCTATGTACACGCACATCCAAAAATGGGATTGAATTGTCTTGCTCAACTTCTAAAGTAAACTTAATGGAGGGGACTTGATCATTTAACTGAAGGAGGAAGCTATCCAGGTCACGATTCATGGGCCAGATACACAAAATATCGTCGACGTACCGCAACCAAGGGATGCCAACCCCCAGGATTCTCGGAATATAGGTAATTTCGAAAAACTCCATATAAATATTGGAGAGGAGGGGCGATAAGGGGTTGCCCATAGCCATCCCAAAAACTTGTTGATAATACTCGTTATTGAAAGTGAATTTACAGTCTTTGATGCAAAGCTTAATGAGTTCCAAAACAATGTGTGAAGGTAGTGGCAGGTCATACTTATGTAATTCTTGGGAGAGAAAGTCAAGCATATCGTCAATCGGCACTTTTGTAAACAATGAACAAACATCAAAACTAATCAATTTATCGTTAGTTTCAGTACGTGCATTATTCAATTTTTCCGTAAGATCCATGGAATTTTTTACATGTGAATCAGAGATAGTTCCGAGAATGGGGGACAAGACTTTGACAAGCCATTTGGAGAGTTTATAAGTAATAGAGCCCACCGAGCTAATAATAGGGCGCATAGGGTTACCAGGTTTGTGGGTTTTAATAAGACCGTAAAGGTAGGGCAGAGCAGGTGAAGTGGACATGAAAAGCGGAATTAAGTTCTTATCATCTTTGAGAAGGCGTTTCAAGCCACTATTAAATGATTTGATGACGTCATCCTGCGGGTTCTTCCTAAGTTTGGTGTATGTGCCGGGGTCCTGGAGAAGCTCGTTCATCTTTCCGATGTAGTCCACTTTGTCCATAATAACTATGGTGTTAGCCTTGTCTGCTTTAGTAATATGGAGCTCCCCATCTTTTTTTAATTGTGAGAGGCTATTGCGAAAACGTTTAGGAAAGTTATCTTCGTAATTACCATTCGCCGCACCATGACCATGACCTGCCACTACCTTCACACATTGTTTTGGAACTCATTAAGCTTTGCATCAAAGACTGTAAATTCACTTTCAATAACGAGTATTATCAACAAGTTTTTGGGATGGCTATGGGCAACCCCTTATCGCCCCTCCTCTCCAATATTTATATGGGGTTTTTCGAAATTACCTATATTCCGAGAATCCTGGGGGTTGGCATCCCTTGGTTGCGGTACGTCGACGATATTTTGTGTATCTGGCCCATGAATCGTGACCTGGATAGCTTCCTCCTTCAGTTAAATGATCAAGTCCCCTCCATTAAGTTTACTTTAGAAGTTGAGCAAGACAATTCAATCCCATTTTTGGATGTGCGTGTACATAGGGAAAGCCCAGGTTTTAAGTTTAGTATCTATCGGAAAACGACAAACAATTTGTCCTACGTACACTTTTACTCGGGACATGATACCCCCACTAAGAAGGCCATATTTTCATCAATGTTTCTCCGCGCCCTTAGGATCGCCAGTCCGGAATACATCGATGCCGAATTAGAAAAAATCAACGGTATTGGAAGTGATTTGTGTTATCCATCTGCGTTTATGGAATCTTGTCTCAACAAGGCAAAACGAACTTTCTATCGTGTCAATATTAACACTCGTACTTTGTCAAAAAATATTTTAGTACTTCCATTTTTCCCGGGCTTTTTAGGCATTGCTAATGTACTTAAACTTTTGGATATTAATGTAGTATTTTCATATAACAATATTGTGAAAAATATCATAGTAAAAAATAGCCCTACCAATAATTCAGGCATTATCTACAAAATTGGTTGTAAACAATGTGATTCCTTTTACATAGGTCAGACGGGAAAGGATTTGCACATACATAAAAAACAGCATACAATATTCCGTTAGAACAGGACAGTTGTCCAGTGCCCTTTTTGTCCATTTGTCAGAGTTAGCCCACTGTATTGATTGGAATAATGCTTCAGTTTTATCCATTCAAGCAACATTGTTAATAGAAATATTCTTGAGTCTGCCATTATCCAACTTTCAAATAACTTCAACATAAGCAAGGTCTTTTTCAACTCGATCCTGTTATGTTGAATTCCTTTAAAACAGATATAGATAAGAAGTGTAAAACATTAAATCATTGGTAAACTTGTTTTACTTTATTAACTTTTAATTTTCATTTTATTTTTTTATTATTTTTTTATATATATCGAAACCTGACCATAGGCAGCATTGTGTTAAACCCGGACAGTATAAATTTGTATTTTTATAATCCATTTGATCTTGTGCTAATAATCGATTAACTTTTAATTTGCATTTTTTTTTTTTTTTTTTTTTTTTTTTTTTTATCGAAACCTGACCATAGGCAGCATTGTGTTAAAACCCGGCAGAGTTCCAGTATAAATTTGTATTTTTATAATCCATTTGATCTTGTGCTAAAATCGATATTTTCCTTACAAAATCTGTACCTCACTGGTAATCTTTTAAGGTTTAATTTTTAATTTTTTATAATTTTTTATTATTTTACTTCTCTGTTTATTGTATATATATGTATGTATGTATGTGTGTATGTATTTGTATATATAGATAGGTATGTATATATTATATATATGTATATGTGTGTGTGTGTATGTATGTTATTTATTTTTTCTTTTTCTTTCTGTAACCTATATATAGGCTTTACCTTTTTATGTACTTCAGTGTTCCTGAGGATGTCATTAGACGAAAGCGCTTGAGCACCATTTGTGTTTCCTTTCCTTCGTGGTTTTATTCATCATATATATATATTATATATATATATATATATATATATTATATATATATATAATATATATATATATAGATATATATATTAGTGGTTCGTTTTAAGGTAATGATTTTTATTTGTGTCAACATGATTTTTATTTACTTATAAGAGGTTTGTCATATCGAACTTATACTGTATTTGGAACATTAAATGCTCTCCAATTTGATTCGCGATTAACTCCATTTTATACGAGGTAGTGTGTACCTGGTTAGCCGAAATTCAAAACAAATTTTATATGATTTTATTCTATTTAACTTTTGAAATACGACATTTAAAGGTTAGAGTGAATTAAGATGAATATGACATTAAAAGAGAGAGAGAGAGAGAGAGAGAGAGAGAGAGAGAGAGAGAGAGAGAGAGAGAGAGAGAGAGAGAGAGAGAGAGAGAGAGAGAGAGAGAGAGAGAGAGAGAGAGGGGTTAAGTCGGTCTAAGGCGACTATAATTAATGGAATTTACATTAAACATTTACATTGTTGAAAATAGTCTCATATAACGTAAGGTCAGTAAGGAATTCAATTGTAAAATCTGTGACAGTGCAGATTTGATACTCTTGCAAGAGCACTGGCTACCTAAGCAAGAGCTAAAATTCCTCTCTACCATTCATGATGACTTTATGTACCATTCGTCACTTGTCAAATGAATTAATGTACGGTAGGCCTTTTGGTGGTGTTGCTTTCTCAATAAGGAAAAATTTGTCAAAACATAAAATTTTTAACAAGAATAATCGCATCGATTAGTATAATGTTAATATGCAACAGAGAATAGAATATAAAGACAGAACAGATCACCTCTTTAATAATTTAGAAATTTTGTATCTTGCTTGTAGTAATCTTTGCTCAAATGATTCCCACTGTAAACTCATAGGTAGGTATTATAAGAAGATAGTATCCCTGTTAAGAGAACCAGGAAGACCCCTGATTAAATCATACAACAATCATACTAAGATTATTGACATAATTACTGCATAAATATATATGCAACAGATGTAATAATAAAGGTAATATTATAATTTAATAATTAGGGTAAAGGTAATAATAATAAATGTTACAAAAATGTAAATGCAATAATAAATGCAGTAATTATGTCAAAATATTAGAATCTGTATGTATAGAACAAGAAGATAGTTTTAATTTGTGCGAATGTACTTATAAGCGGGACCCTGTAATAAAATGCCCTTCCGGTGTCTGGAAAACGATACCTAATCTAGGTGCGAATTCCTCAATGGTCTCTGGATTGTTTCCCTCTCGCCTTTTTCATTCGTTTTTCGGTTTAGAAGTTCCGTATAATAAACAACAATGTAATAACCAATGTAATAATAAATTTATAATTTCTGTAATAAATAATAATGCAATATTAAATGTAATAAATTTAATAATAAATGTAATAATTATGTAAAAAAATAATAGAATTTGTATGTTTAGAACAGGAAGATAGTTTTAAATTTGTGCGAATGTACTTATAAGCGGGTCCCTTTAATGAATATGCCCTTCCGGTGTCGGGAGAACGGGATCTAACCTAGGTGCGAATTTCTTAACGGTCGGTCCCTGGACTGTTTTCCCTCTTGTTTTGGTTCATTCGTTTTTCTGTATCACCCGAGGAGGATGCCAGTGGGCATTGAAACTGTTGTGGAAATAAACTCTGTCTATTAGAGTGGGTTTTTACTTTCATATTTTGACCTTCACGTAGAAAAAAGTGAAGATTTTTGCATCTACTAAATCTATTTTTGTCTTAGGCTTTCTATGTTGACTTCAATACTATCTACGGTATCATCCCACTCAGTGTCATTCCCATTTTATTTCGCGCCAAAGAGTAGGAAAGCTGAAGGTGAGAACTTCATATGACGCATTTTCAAAATGGTTTATTACCAATTCATGCCCTTCCTATTCTCATCCACGACTTTCTCACTTTGGTCCAGATTTGGTTAGGTTAGATTAAAATAATTGTTATATATATTAGCCATTCCCATTTGGCTCCTTTACCGCGAATGGGAATGGAGTGACATTGTTTTTCAAATGAATAAAACACTTTTCTCAATTGTGGATTTTTCACTTTGTGCATTTTACTTTGCTGACCACAGGTGGGAATGGAAATGCCATTGAGTGGGAAGTGATATTTCCTAAAGCTCACGTTGCGTCAGCTCGTAGAATTGCGTTAGACAATTACGAATACTGTAACAAGGACGGTGACTTAATTACTTTCGAAGTTTTCTCAAAATAAGCTAATGATGCAAAGCCTAGTTTAATATTTGCCTAAGTTTCCGTTGCTCGTAAGTACTCCACGTTTGATATGTTGGTTGGTTTGATGGGTTCTGATAGAATGTATTATGCTAATAATGATCATTACCTTTCTCTTAAGCGAACCTTCGATGAAAGTACCCGTGAGATTAGTGAGGATGGTCACGATACTTGTAGTACCGTGATGAGAAACTTCGTGAATGGCAGTACGATTTACTAGAACCTTCATTTACTCAAGATGTTCGTCGTGTGATGTGGATATATGATTTGTTGGTGGAAAAGGGAAGACTTGGTTCGCTCATTACTTTCGTTGTTGTAATGGATACGACCAATTAGATGGTGTGACGTGACTCGAAATGACTGTAGTCATTTTAGTTATCAAACACTTGAACGCCCTTAAGAGTAGTTACGTCATGACTGGCAAGGATGAAGGTTATATAAAGGCTTTATTTAGGTTTTGTTAAACGTTTGTTAAGGAAGATGTTAAGCATTTATTACTTATTTATAGTCATCAATTTCATTAACAGACATTAGTTCTTCGTTCGAGACCTTTAAAATTATTCGAAAAAATAACAAATTCTTTGCCCGAATCAAACATTTCCTCTCTCTCTCTCTCTCTCTGAAACAAGTATGTGACCTTCGCTTCAAAATGGCTAATATTGCATCACAATAAAGAAGGAAACTAAAAATGTATCTTTGAGTCTTCTTTTTCCAGAAAATATCGAAGTCTTTACAAGGTCAAAATATTATCCTTAAGATTTTGCAATCACTCGCTCCTGGTATTTCATATGAGAAACGCAAAACAAACACCTGCTAACTCTTACTCACATATATATATATATATAATATATATATATATATATATATATATATATATATATATATATATAACGTAAAGAACGACGTTTGAATAGAAGAACATTCCGCGCAAGATGAGGAGAGAGAAAGAACAAATGAAAAAATGAGTAACCACCCGGGAATCGAACCCGGGATCTTCCGATTGCCGGTCAGATATGATAACCATTACACCATGGGCCTCTTGAGGCCCATGGTGTAATGGTTCGTAGATGGTGTAGATGGTGAAGATGGTTCGTTCTCTCTCCTCATCTTGCGCGGAATGTTCTTCTATTCAAGCGTCGTTCTTTACGTTAATTATACTGTGTGTTTGCAGTTCAAATGTATATATATATATATATATATATATATATATATATATATATATATATAATATATATATATATGTATGTAAAGTTTGCAGTTAACTGTTTCTACCATCTTAATTCTCGAGTGTTGAAATGCTATTTCATCTAAACCGTAAATACACACATTTTTTATATTTTAAATTGATCTTCAGGGAAGCTATTTAATTACACTGGAAATTTAGTTTTAAAAATTGTATATTAAAATTTTACAAGAAAAAAATTATGCATATTATGCATTATTATTCCGCATTATGCATGGAGAATTCTTAAATTGGAGGTGCTGGCCAGCTGGAGGTACCCTTTGAACCAGTGCACCTATCTTCACGTAATTCGTATACAAAGGAATGACAATGAAAATGGTAAATTTATGGCAATGAAAATAGGAAATTTCTTGAAATTGGGTCTCGTCACACCGTCCCATTAATGGTATGGTGTCTTTGACACGTTACGGATAAATGATGCAATGACGCAATGATGGCGTCTTGCTCTTGCCCTTAAAAACACGCCTGGTGTAGATTAGATTAAGTAGTTTAGCATTCATGCTATTCTTTATTTTTTACTCTCTTCTATTGTGTAAATGAGTACACGAAATAACTGAAGGTCTATGCATGGTGTGAATGAACCCTGAAGCTATTCTCTTCATTATATTTTTTCTTACTTTCCTATAAATCTTTTTCACCAGGAGGGAAAGATCCTCGTCTGTTCTATACTTTACTATTACTACTATTCCTGTGTGAAAGCTTTCCACGTCTATAGCTTATAAGCGTAAGTTTTCAGTATTCTTTATTTTCATTTGCTATTTCTCCTTTTTTCTACTTCCTTCTTGCGCTACCTTAGAGTGGATCTTCGGATTTTTGTTAGCCTGTAACTCCGTAACCTTCCACACACTCCTTGCATCCTAATCAAACATTCCTGCTACACATTCCACATCTCATTCATATCCATTTACTCTGCATCTTTGCCACTCAATTCATCATGTACTCTCTTACGTACTCATTCGTTACTCTCTCACCATTAACTTTTCCACTTTAATTCTTTTGTGACCCACCTTTTTTTCACCTCATTTTCTTCCACTCTCCACATAACCTCACTTAACACACCACTATCATGTGGTCAGAGAGACCAATTCATACTTCGCAGTACATTTGTGTCAGTATCACTTTCAGCTATATATATATATATATATATATAAGAAGTATATATATATATAATAATATTATATATATATATATATACACCACACACAGGGTGATTCAAAAGTCAGGTTACATAGGGAAATATTGTATTATGTAATGATACAGGGGAATAGTCACATCACATGTTCTCATAACTCATTTATCTCCAAAGAAACAGAAAAGCCCTATGTAACCTGAACTTTTGAATTACCCTGTGTATATATATATATGAAGATCATTCATATAAAACTGGCCAGATGGAAAAAAGTAAGGAGAGACATTTTTTATATTATTTCATTTCCTCGGAAATTAATGTGTACTAAAAAGGTTTTTTGTAAAGGTTATTTTGTGCTGTCGTAAAGCAAAGATTTCCCCAAAAATGTAAGACAAAAAGATGCAGTACATCACTCGTTTCCAAAAGAAATGAAAAGAGCAAAATTATGGATTTAAAAATGTAAAAGAAAGAATGGAGAAAGTACGTGTCCAAAGTACTTTCATAACACTTGTGGTTTTTTAGGTTATATAACAACTTGGTATATGTACTACATATCATTTTCATTACGAGTATGTTTATCATTAGCAGCAAAATATTCTTTGAGAAATGAGCCTTACGTCATTGAAATTAAGACCTAGAAGCTTCTAAATATTTGTTATTGACGAATTCTCTTAACAGACCTACAGGATTTTCTTCAAATTCTTCAAATCGGAGAATTATATTATCAGCTTTAGACGTTCGACAAAATATTCTTTTAATGAAATAAAGAATTCTCACAATACATCCATCTCTGGTGCCTCAGTACTATATATATATATATATATATATATATATTATATATATATATATATAATATATATATATATATATATATAAAGATACGTTGGATATATCCTAGAGTAGATACAAGATATTCAGTCAAATTTTACTGAATTACTTAGTCATTCCTTCTTCTATCACCACTTGAAGATAATTTCACTCTCAAAGAATCATTTCATTTCTTTAGAGTTTAGAGTTTCGTCAAAGGCACACGTCACGTGCCCAATACCCAACATCCATCTTTTACGCTACAACCGACAATGAAGATCTTTTCCTTTCTAAATTTTTTAATTCTCATTTGACGAGATCTCACAAGTAACTGAGTCCAGGATAGGAGTAAAAGAACAATAGTAAATATGACTAAAACTCATAGTTTTATTGCGATCAAATTTCAAGCCACTTTTTAGGGTGTCACACGTTAATAAACGTAATAAAATTGTATATAAAATGGTGAAAGGAAACAGGGGTTTACCTTGGACACAGATAACAAACCGAACGAGACCATCGCTCAAAATTACGCTAAAAGATAAATTAGTTGTCCATTATAAATGCAAAAAAAACTTCACTTTTTTCTACGTGAAGGTCAAAATATGAAAATAAAAACCCACTCTAATAGACAGTGGGCGTCGAAACTGTCGTGGAAATAAACTCTGTCTATTAGAGTGGGTTTTTATTTTCATAGTTGTCCATTGCAAATATTTACTTCCTTTTGAAAAGATATCTAGAAATTATTATATAATTATATCATTAGCATTATTATTACATAATTATAGTAATTATTTTACAACAATGAAATCACATAAAAAAACAACAGTTGCTGTTGTAGAAGTTTCACCCCCGCTTCGACTCCGATGAATCATATCGTAGCATCGCAAAACAGGTGTTTGTTTTTTCTACAAATAACATCGAACCGTCAAATCCTTTCGCTAAACATTAGGATAAAATTACCTCTTACTGTCCAATATAAAAAATAATTTATTATTATTAATTGTAATATAAATTAAAACACCTTTTAAATTAATAAATATATTATTTAATTAAATACTTGATAAAATACTAACCTGAAAGGGATCAAATAATATAGAAACCGTTCTGTGGCCATATTGTAAGATCATATTAATTCGAGTTGATGATGATTAAGAGTAATTTATTAGTTTAATTTATAACATATTAATTGCAGTTCATATAAGTATTTTAATGGTTA
The DNA here is from genome assembly GCA_023014485.1 of Bathynomus jamesi. Taxonomy (NCBI): domain Eukaryota; kingdom Metazoa; phylum Arthropoda; class Malacostraca; order Isopoda; family Cirolanidae; genus Bathynomus; species Bathynomus jamesi. The sequence goes on along the minus strand of JAJOZX010001168.1, from coordinate 834,455 downwards.
GGATTCTGAATATAGACCACTACTTTTCTCTCGCTCTCATTGCTCCCAATTATTATAAATGTAGAAGAGTGGGCAATTAGCCAAATTGATTTTCTGTGGCCACAGATATTCAGTAGGAATTGAGAACCAACTTTTTTTAAAAAAAAAATTTCTATATTTGTCTTTAACCCTTTAATGCCCAGTGTGTGAAATTTTCATCGTTAACTTTGGAAGCAATTTTAGACCTTCCAGTTCCCAATGTGTGAAATTTAACACATTTCATATTTTATTAATTATGAACAATAAAACTTTGTAAAATATATTTTTCTGTTATTTTGGGTCCAATTAAACGATTTTTATATCCCAATTTTTTTTTTTACTTTTCGACTTTATTTGGGTATGAAAGGGTTAAAATAATGAAATGTACTCTATGTTCGCTCTACATATAAAAAATCGTATTATCATACGTCTGGCAGGCAAAAAGATAAAATGCGCTGCAACGTTTGGTTGGAATTTATAAAGCAATTCGTTTCGTGTACGAGCAAATGCACGTAAACACACAACCACATAGAGTATATATATATAAATATATATTATGTTTTTCAAATATAATTGCATAAACATGTAAAATAATATAATCCTATGAAGGATCTTTTCACAATAAAAACAAACTCTAACAAACGTGTATAAATATATAGACATAATGTGAATAGGAACAATTATATTCACGTCCTGATAATTCAATAATTTTTATATTTTTCATTTTTCTAAAGAAATTTTTAAATTTAATGTGAATATTTTATTATTGTTACAAATGTAGGAGCTTAAAACACACTCCTTCCTTCACCTTCACTATAATATATATATAGTTAATTATTTGTCTACTTTTTAAAAGTTTGTATTACAACATAAAAATCAAAGCATGCATTTTATGCGAGTAAAATGTTAAACTCAAAAGCAAAACTAATAATTCCTGAAGCATTATTTTACCTTAGTAACTTTAGGGAGTAGTTTTAACCATTTCAAAACTGTAATATTGCATCCAAAGATCATAAGATTTAATTACATCAGTTAGCGTTTGTATCAGAGTTCCTTCGAATTACGAACAAACAGGAAATACTTGAGCATCATTTTAGATCAATCGGGAGGGCAAGGTAGAGCCCTTCTACACACACAAGTATTTTGGTTCTGTATGTCGCATGGATCGTCACAGCTCCTGCAGTTACCAGGAGGGAATGTACGTTGAGGTGGTTGTTTTGGAATTGAAGGAGATGTTGGTTTAGGAAGCCTAGTCACTATCCTCTTCTGATTTCGATAATTAATAAGTTTCCAAACTCTCCTTCTACGGTTTGATGGACGAAAGTTTTCTACTTCCGTGAATTGGATTACGAAGAGAAGAGTGATGAGGGCAATGGCCGTTTCTTTCTTCCACATTTTAACTTGTTTTTCTAATCACTCCTTACATTTCAATCAGTTACGTGTTCGTTGGGAAGAACCCTGATAGGTCTTTTTATTTATATACGAGTAAAATGTAGATGACAGACTCACTGTATTACAGCAACAGCGATTATCTTCCAATACTTTTATTTAAATGTTATTTTTCAGTTTACTTCCCACAAAATTCAATTTTTCCAAAACAGACGCAGCAAACTTCAGTCACAAACGAAATCTCCGCAATTACTGAGGGAAGAAGAAAAAGTAAGCACAAAATTCAAAGGATAAAACACACACACACCCACCCACACACACACACACACACACACACACACACACACACAAGTCAACGCTGGATTTCATTCCTCACATTTTTATCTCTAAAGCTCTGCTAAATCTATTTTTCTTCCACTCTCCACATAACCTTACTTAACACAGCACTATCATTTGGTCAGAGAGACCCATTCATACTTCGCAGTACATATGTGTCAGTACCACTTTCAGCTGTGTATATATATATATATATATATATTATAATATATATATATGGGATTGAACTCAGAATGGTCCCCTGAGGTTCTTTTATGATACACACAGACCGTGCATGGAACAAGGAACTCTTCTGTGAAAATTAAATCCACTATAATCTGAATAAGTAATGGTAAATGACAAACACTATAGTTTTTTTCTTTTTCATGATGTTAGCCCGACGTGGGCAATGGGTCACTCGCAAAGAGGCCCCGAAAATATAGCTTCCCTCACCACCTACCTGCAAAGTAGATAGGATCCAGCTTTGGGACAGGATCTAGGGGTTACAGCTACACCTAGCCTACTATACCCAGAACCACAATATAAGCAAAAGACTCGTTGCATTCGCGGGAACACATCAAAGAAAAAGCGGTAACTATTATATTTTTTAGCCAAAAACAAAACTTAAACCTCAACTGGCACAACTGAGCGTCCACTTTTCAAGGCACATAACATGTCCGTTTCATGATGGGATTGAACTCAGAATGGTCCCCTGAGGTTCTTCATGATACACACAGACCGTGCATGGAACAAGGAACTCTTCTGGGAAAGAAAGAACTTCAGGGGACCATCCATCTCTTGTAGTAGAAGAAACTGGCGCCTTCGTAATTTATATCATATATATATATATATATATATATATTAGTGATGTAGCGGATGTCATTTTTTTCACATCCGCGGATGCGGATGAGGATGTTTCATTTCAACATCCGCGAATGCGGATGCGGATGCGGATGTCTACATTTTCGTTATTTTTTAGGATATATTCGAGATTTGTTGTGTTTAACGTATATAATAAGTTATTATATAGAGAGAGCTGTAGCTATAATGTAGTATAATTGATTAATTGTACAATAATTGCTGTACTTTTCTCTGAACATATAAAATAATATCAAGCATCTAACTAATATAGAAATCAATTAGTGAATTCGTCTGCAAATAAATTCGTTATAGTTTGTTGAGTTTCAGCCACAATTAGAAACCATAATTGTGTTACCAGGATGCGGGACGTGAACCCAACTCAAATGCACCCCACCGTCCTCTTTCCCCAACCTCCACCCTTATAGAAAGAGATCTTTAATTAGCTTGATAACTATTTATATTAAGTTTAAAGTTTTATTAGGCATATTTATAATGAGTAATTAAAATAAAGTAAACTAAGATGTTCATCGTTTAATGTTCAAACTTAATTATAGGAAGGTTATGCTTAAGGAACATTAATTTTTCTGCCTTTTCTGCTGCCAGTCTGTTCTCTTTTCATCATATATTAATCCAGCACTGCTAAATAATCTCTCGCTTGGTACGTGTTGGAGGACAGGCTAAATGTTTCCTTGCAAGTTTACTCAAGTATGGATAGATATTCTGCGTATTTTTTCCACCAACTAATAGGATTGTCACATGCAACCAGGCGTTTTTCTTGGTGATAGCTCTCGATCATTTTTAGTACATCTTTTGACATCGCGTAGGTCTCGTCATTGCTGCTTGACTCAAGAAACTGAGAGACAGATTTTGTGATAGATTTGCTTGTTGAAGGTGTTGGTTCTGTCACTGAAACTTTTATTCTTTTGGTGGGTGGCGAAGCGACAGATTCAAGAGATTGAAGCTCTTCAACTGCTTTGCCAAGTGATGATTTAACTCGTTCTAATGTACTAGGTGAAAATAACTTAGCTTTGTAACGTGGATCTAAGTAGGTTGCAAGAGAGTAACTTCATACAAGAACAGCCTCTCGTCATTGTCGCTTGCATCACTTTTGCGCACAATGAACTAGTTCTATTAATATAGTAGAATTTGATAATTTCCGCTTATTAATGACGTTTTATCTCAAGGTCCACATCCGCACGACATCCGCAGTCCAAAGTGCGGATGCGGATGCGAAAAATGTGCGGATGTTCCGCGGATGCGGATGTGACCTATATCACTAATAATATATATATAATATATATATATACAGGGTGGGCCGTAAGTTTCCATACATAGGAAAAAATAAACATTTTTTATGGACAACCATTTTTATTTATATAATATGCTCTACATGGTTGCCATTGTTTGAAAACACATTTCAATACGTGTTCCCCACTGTTGATGAACACGCATTAGCACAGTGACGTTATGCTTGTAATGGCGTTGGTGATACGTTCCTTTAGATGATTTATGTCTCGTATCTTTTCTGATACACCATGGCCTTCAAGTGCCCAAAGATAGAAATCAAGGGGGGTGAGATCTGGGGATCTGGGAGGCCACTCCACAGGACCACGCCGACCAATCCAAGCATCCGGAAACTGCTGATCCAAATACCGACGCACGTGAAGACCATAATGAGGTGGAGCTCTATCTTGCTGGAAGTAAACTGGGAAGTTACCTTCCTCGTTTAGCAGGGATGGGAAAATCTCTTCTTGCAACATGTTAAGATACCTTCGGCATTAAGATTTCCACTGACAAAAATTGGTCCAATAATTCTGTCACCCCATATCCCGGCCCACACCATCAACTTTACGGCACCTTGCATCTTCGTCGGACTCAGCCAGTTAGGGTTAGCATTACTCCAATAACGTATGTTTTGCCGATTAACCTCCATTGACGTAAAAATTTGCTTCATCAGTAAACAAGATCTTACGTCAAACGCATATTCTTAGGGTATCTGAAACATAAAAACAAACGTTTAATTTTTCCTATGTATGGAAACTTACGGCCCACCCTGTATATATATATATAAATATATATATATATAAAGATAAGTCGGATCTCAGTGGAATGATATTGGCTTATAAACCTAGTAAACTATTAAGAACTAACCTACAGTAGATACAATAAGATATTCAGTCAAATTTTACTGAATTTCTTAGTCATTCTTTCTTCTATTACCACTTGCAGATAAATCCACTCCCAAAGAATCGTTTCATTTCTTTCGAGTTTCGTCAAAGACACACGTCACGTGCCAATACCCACCATCCATCTTTTACGCTAGTAGCATCGGGCGCAAAAGGTTAGAGTGCAGAGATGTTGCAATGCCGCAAGAGATAATGGTCAATGCTGCAAAGGGGGAGTGGTATGTTGCAAATGAGGGTTGCAAAAAGAAGACATTGCAACAGCTAATGTAATGTTGCAACGGGGGAGGGGGTTCTGCAATGAAGGGGTGGGGAATTGTTGCAGATGCAACAAGGGGTCATGAAACTTGGAGGCGGCGTTATCCCCTGGCAGGAGCCAAGTGCATATTAACACTTTAGCCGACCTGCCGTCCTCTTATAGACCCCTAATCAGCCAGTTGGCTCAGAAGGCGTAAATGGCTTGCTCAGGTTGAGTTGCCAGATACCACTTTTTATTTTAATTGTTTGTTGTGCGCAACACTTTTACTTAGGTGGTCGCACTTTTTTTCTTTTGCAACTTCTGACACCATTTATGTAGAGCCCAAACCCGTTTATTATTTAGGGCTGTTACACCCTTTACTTATGTTAATTCACTTCACCGACACCTTTAAGTTGGGCGCTACCCTTAATTCTATTCAAAATTATTTATATTTCGTTCAGGATGACTCGGCCTATCCACTCGGATGGGCCCTCTTAAATTGATAGGCGTAAGTTCCTTCGGCTTTCTGGAAGCCTACTTTGAATTCAAACTTTGAATGCTAATTGACCTCAGCTTACAAGAGAGGCTATTGCAAGGTATCTAAAACAACACACGCCCTCTTTATAAAGCTTATTAAATGTCACTCGAAACAGTACATGAGTTTAGAAAATTAATCCGAAGTAAATTTACCAATTTCATACAATACAATCCAATTATAAATTTACAGACAAAATTCACAGTGATCTGAGTCTAAATCATCTAAATTTACTAATTTTCTGTACAATACAATCCAATTTTAAATTCCAGAAAAAGAGTTCACAGATATTTGAATTTAAAGTCTTTATATAGAGGGGCTTTATATTTTCAAGTAACAAGCAGGTAACACAATGAAAACTCGTCGAGATCGACTAAGAAATTTGAAAAGGTGGGGTACTTACGATGGAGGTACACCATTACTCTCAATTGTTTCTACGTAAAGACCGTAGGATTATCGCTCGCATACAACCAAGCGAAAATCGTCAATTACAGTGGCTCCCTTTGTCAGCCAATCGACGGGTCATGCAAACTAGGGCACAGACGTACCGTTTCACATTTAAATTTGGACCAACTTAATTAATTTAAAGTTCACAAAATGTTGGTCTGTTAATAACAGTGGTTCAGATCTTCTACCTAAGTTCTTTTTCCGGTCTCAAACAATGAAGTTCTTATACACAAGTTCGCGTAAATAAAGAAATGCAATTACAACTTCTAATTACAATCATAAGACTTCTAGATTTTTTCTACACCACAAGTCTAATAATTTTATTTAGCCACAGTTAATTTCAAGGAGGACGACTACCAACTGACTTAAAATTTTTGAATTTACTCTACAATTTTAAGGACCACGTCTTCTAATATTTTGAAAGACCTATCACAACAATTTCAATACATAAGGTCGTCCCTAAAAACGATCTCATCCATACATAAGGAAAGAAATAGCTTTTTCTCCTCCCTTACTGGGAGTTCCCGAAATCACTGTCCCTCGATTGGGTATTGACCTTTCCGTTCAAAGACAAAACCCCTCCCTTTCTCAGGAATTAATTTAAATTACAGTTCTTGACTTCGAAATCACTTGGTTTTCCCAAATTTACGACCCTGGTCAGGGTCCAATTTAGCAAGTGAATTCGAAGGTCTTACAAAACTCGCACCACCATGCGAAAGAGAAACTAACCATTTGTACATCTGGACCCTTTACTTGTAAATTTCCGCGGCCAAGCGGTTTGGGTTTCCTCTTCCCCTGAGAACAACAACTTAAATAGAAAGACCGTTCTACCATCGGAAACATCTTTAACTCATGCCTTTATGAATATTCATAACCCAAAACGCTTGGCTTTTAGAGAACAAAATTAAAATCTTAAAACTAACATTTCTACTTTTAATTTTACAAAAGATTTCTGCATGCCAATTGCATGGTTACGACTTGTTCAGATATACAATATTATGGAGAGTTGCTAGATACCACTTTTTATTTTAATTGTTCAGGTATACATTATTAGGTTGAGGATTGTGCCATTTACTTAATTAATTCTTATAAGTTGGCTTAGAAATCCGCCAGTAGGTTTAGAAGGCGTAACCAGCCATTTGTATAATTGTTTACAACCAAAAGAATTAAATAAAAGAACATTACATCATTTTGTTTATTGTAAATATATAGAAAATAAATGTACATTTGAATGATCAATTAAAAATAATAATAGTATAAGAAATATGAACGAGAAATATGCATATAATCAAAAATATAATTGTCCACAAACAGTACAGGAGAAAAAAAATAAATATATATATATATATATATATATACACAATCAAATTATGGAAATATATAGAAAATAAATATACTTTGGAATGATCAAAAAACAAAATTAAAAAATAAGAAATAATATAACCATCAATATAGCAGAAATATATATATATATATACACACACAACTATGTTTAAATAAATAAATACATACACTATCTTCTACCGTACAAAATAAAAAATAAGAAATCGTATAGCCATCAATATAGCAGAAATATATACACACACACACACACACACACACACACACACACAATTATGTTAAATATATAAATACATTTAACTTTGTTTTCAAAATGCTAAACTCGCACTTAATCGAATCTACAATTACATCATTATTGTTCTGCATTACGCGGTATACGCAGTTTAATAATATTTCACCACTTAAGGTATAGGGATACCTGTACTCTATATAAAGAGCCTTCATTTCGTTCAGTACTATTTTTGTGCCCACTTTACAACCGGTTGGCAAGTTATCTTTAAATATATCTAGAATACAATCAAAAACACGCACAAAGAGTTCATCGTTAGCCACATTATTAAACACAAGTTTATAAACACGCCTTTCCAATCGAGGGTTTATTTCTACCGACGCGAGCTTTTCAATCGTGAACTCATCTTCACTCAACATAGCGGCAATTGAAATAATCTTCTAAGTCGTTACGACAGCTGCTCGTTATATAAAGAAATAGTTCTTCAGGGTGAACGGTGTAGGTGAGCTCAGCCCTGTACCGATCAAGTGCTTTGTACCAAAGTTCATGATATTTCAGAGTCTAAACTTTTTAAATAATCCTCCAGTTCTAGACCATTCTCACCTTGTTCAACCCTACACTCGGTAAACACATCGAGCAGAGCGGTGTATACGTATTCAAGTATCGTATCAAAATAAAGCATATCCGTAACACGCGCGTCTAATATAGGTTTCAGCTTGCGGAATCCGACGATTTCAAACATTCTGTCGAGGATGAAACGGTTTCGCGTAGGAACAAGAGCGTTATTATCAGAAGCATTCTTCCACATCAACCGTATATCAATGCATGGCCGATCGTTATTTATACATAGCGTACATAAAACGGCGTATGAGGGGTGTCACTAATCTGCTCCCTTCTTATACCTACACCTGCAGGAATTTTATAACGATCTTCACTCCACTTCTCAACTATCACGAAGATTCTATTCATCTCCTCGACACTTAAATAAACAACATTCCGTTTGTTTGTTTGTCTACAATCCGTTTCCAGTACATGGTTAACGACACCGGATTTACGCCTGAACACGCGCAACGACTTCGTCACGGACACATCATACACGGCGTTGAGAATGCTGCTCAAAGGAAGTTCCATCGTATTCGAGGAGCGCACGTCCACTCGGCTCAAGCTCTGAGATAACTATGAGGCACATGCAACGCGACGGTTCGACGGGAGGAGTGAGTCACACCATAATCTAATGAAACGTGTACGGCGCTGATCCAACATGAATCGTTGTATCCCATTATATTGGGCAGGTGTTTTTTTCCGATACAAGAATTAATTTCGGTTTTAATGTTTTATCACTCCCACTCCCCCGAATACGCACCACGCATTTTCCTTCAGGGTAATTTTCACGAACAAAACACATTTTATAATGGTTTTAATGTTTTATCACTCACCATTTCCACAAACTAAACGTCTTCACACTCCGGCGCACTATTTGAGAGGAACATATGCCCATATTTTTCCTTTTTGTTTAACAAACGATACTCGTCTCTAAAGTCTGTTAAAAACTCACGCAGGGCATTAGCCACAACCTCACTACAAACCTCGTCATGATATACATTAATATAGTGATAAAAATACTTAAGATTCTCCATGATGACGAGATTTACATTCTCAGTCGCAGGGTACGAGTACTCGGTATGGTGTAACATGACATAATATCGCTTGTCACACCCATCAATAAGACTCACTATCCATATCCGTTGCTTCTCTTCTGCATGCGTTGTTTCTTTTACTTCACGGTATATGTGAGCCTTTATAAAGCTTAGGTCTATAACATACTTCAATACATCGTCTGTGCTACGAAAGCCTACACTGCTCTCATCAGAATAGCCATAGAGTATTTGTACATCTTGCTCCTTCGCACCATTCAATGTAGTCTTAAAAGAGGCAAAGGAGGGGGGAATAGGAAGTTTTTCAGTATCCACCACATCTTGACACTTTGCAGAATACCATTTCATAAACGTTGAACAAGGAATATTAAAGGTAGTCATTACTATTTTCTGTCTACGCGGGAGAATACACGTCTGATCCCCAGGGCTTACAGCAATCAACTGAGCACGCAGGGACACCCAGATAGTAGCATGACTCACGTTGCTGGTCTTACAGTGGGCGGAGCTTAGAACTTTCACCTGTGTACACACACACACACACACACACGCATGGAGAAATTGAAGCGCAAATTGAAACACGATTTATTTAATAAACGAAATATTCAAGGTGTGTATATACATATTTACAAATACGTGTGATAAATAAATTAACAATTGAAATTATGTTAACACAAGAAATAACAGAAAACAAGAAAAAACAAACGGATAGATTTGGTGATCACAAACAACAGTAACCTAATACTTTAAAGAGTGCATTCTATTAAATACTTTTAGCCTATATTCACGATTTAATGCAGGTTTTAAAATAGATTCAGTTTCCTCAATTCGTCTCTGAAATCTTAATCTGTCCCGAGCGCACTCTTCCCATTGTCCCCTTCTACAGCAATCAGCAACGGGGTAAGTTAGAACGTTGTCACAGAATTTTACTTTTGGGGGCTTTGGTGCAACCCAAACGTTTCAATTTCATCATTCCATCTTTGGTTCACGATTTTTAACTCTTCTGCAATTTTGTCAATCTATCATCACTTCCAAAGTCACTTTCATCAGTGCAAACAATGTTATGATTAGTCTCAGGATTTTTAGGCAACTTTTTCTTTGTGCTGACAATGAACTGGATTTAAATGATGATGGTACACGGATCTGTTCCGATACTTCTGAATTATTCATATTTGATGGTTATATACGAGAGAATATGCGACTATCAAATAAAACGGTAAATGATGCAGTTGACGTTAAATCTATTTATTTGCTAAAGGAACGCCATACTATCATATATATCATCCGTAATGTCGATGATGGGATGCTGTACCTCATCGTCATTCACGGTTCTGTGGGAGAGGAGAAAAGCAAGACTGTAGAATATAAGGAACAGCACTCAAAATTTGTAATATTTTGTAAATGAACCACTTAGGAGTGTGACGTGTTAGAAATGGACTCTGTAGAAAAATTCAGGTTCACGAGCCCATCCACATGTATTATATCTGGACCTACAGGATGTGGTAAAACTGTGTTTATGCTTAAAATCATTAAAGAAAAGGGAGAGATGTTCTCAAAATTTGTGCATAAAGTTATATGGTGCTATTCGACGTATCAATCAGTGTTCAACGAGTACCAAGATGATATTTTGTTCCACAAAGGTGTATATGACGTTAATTCGTTAAAGGAAATGAACATACAGTCATTGTAATTGACGATCTCATGCTGGAGATGGATAAAACGTTTGCCGAGACATTTACAGTATTCTCCCACCATCTTAACATAAGCGTGTTCTTCATCAATCAGAATCTATTTTTCAAAAATAGTACATGCGCGATGTGCGTTAAATACACAATATCTAGTCTTATTCGCGCAACGTAGAGATGTATCACAAATTGGGGTATTAGCCAATCAAATGTTCCCGAATCAGCGTAAGGAGTTTTTGGAAGTTTATAAAGAAGCTACAAGCACGTTACGGATATTTGCTTTGCGACCTTCATCCGCGAAACACGTTTAGGGTGCTTCTAAGAACGAATATATTTCCAAACGAGCCTGAAACGGTGTATATTCCAGAATGACAAAGAGGCTAAAGAAATACCATGAATTAATAAAAATCTATCATCGACTGCCCCGGGCAATGCAGCAGATGTTTATTAAAAATATCGACTCCGACTTTTTAAAATGCATCTGTGAAATCTGTCTTAACGTTATAAATTGCAATGTATCAATGAAACCACCTCAGAAGGCTCGCCTACGCCGTTACAAGAACATACACGCACTCGCTCGTAAAAGTCAAACTGAAGGGAAGAAAAAACGAATTATTGTACAAACAGGAGGGTCATTTCTCCCCATCTTATTTTCAGTTTTGGGTCCTTTACTGACTAGATTAATATAATGAAGAAAGTGGTAGTGATTCCACACGGGTGTACGCTTCACTGCAAAGGAATCCAGACACGGATCTAGATCCCCGTAAAAGCAGACTTAAAAGAATGGAAAGCGAATTGCTAGCCCTATTAAACAGTGAAAAAACACCTGATGAGAAAAGAATCTTATACCAAGAAGCTCTGCAGAAATTTCTTCACGAGTACGAAAATTATAAGAACCGACAGAGATTCCTGTGGTTATTAGGCACAGCACGGGGAACGATGGACATGGTGACATAGGACCTGTACCCGACGATACAGCTGACCAACCAAAGATTAAGGGGTCGGCCACACAACATATCGAGCATGTATTAAAAAGCACCCTCCCACATACATTGAGGAATAAAGGTTTAAGTCTTTATAATCTATTGAATGAGGACCCAGCCATACAATGGACCGATACAGGCGAGATCATTGTGGAAGGATCAAAGGTACAGGGATCGAATATCGTAGACATTGTCCATGATCTGGTGAGAAAGTGGGATAGGCCCTCACCATCAGGATGGAAGCATATTAAAGCAAGACTACAACAAATAAATGTCCCCAAAACATGATAGGAAATCTGAACAGGTTAAAAGACTTGGAACATGCGACGCACGTGACACAATTGAAGACGCCATCACCCCCGGCGGTAACACCTTTGAAGAGGAGAAAGAAGAGGTTAAACAACGGTCAACCTACCCACGTGCCTCTAAAATACGCAAATGGCTAACGTATTAAGAAGACTATTATGACATTTCTAACCCAGCCTCCTACGGCGGCGTAGATAGACTATACAGAAGTGTTTACGGAGTAGGAAAAAAGATGTTGAGAGATTTTTGCGGGAAAAGGACACGTATAAGCTTCATAAGCCGGTGAGAAAAAAGTTTAAAACAACCAAGACAACGACTGCCTCGATTGATTTTATTTGGCAAGCAGATTTAACAGACATGCAAAGATATTCTGTGTATAACGATGGTTACCGTTACATTCTATTCATAATAGATGTATTCTCTAGATATCTGTGGCTAGTTCCTCTGAAAAATAAATCACCTGAAACAGTTGCTAAAGCCACCAAAACGCTAATGTTAAAAGAAAACAGGGTTCCTGGCTATTTTTGTACGGATATGGGGAAGGAATTTATAGGCCGTGCTTTTCAGAACATGTTGACAGAGTTTAATATCAGCTATTACACTAGCAATTCTATACATAAGGCTTCTTTAGCTGAAAGAGTTCAACGTACCATAAAGGAACGCATGCACCGCTATTTTACACATAAAAACACATACAGATTTCTAGACATTCTGGAATCATTGGCCTCATCCTACAACCGCTCACGCCATCGCACGATTGGGACAACACCTAACGAAGTTTTAGAAAGAGGTACGCTCCGAGAAGAGATGGACCAACACCACACCACACTCTGCGCGTTTCAAAATCAATGATTATGTAAGGCTGTCGCGTTCGGGAAATAAATTCGCAAAGGGTTTTGAGCAAGGATGGACACGTGAGATTTTTAAAGTTAGGGCTATGAGACCTAAAGGTGAGATAATGATGTATTACGTTGAAGATTTGAATGGGGAAGAAATCTCAGGAGGCTTTTACCGCGAGGAGTTGCAGAAAGTGGCATTTAATTTAGGAAAAAATGTGTTTAAAATTGAGAAAATTTTAGGAAGCAAAGGTTCAGGAAAGAGAAAAATGTACCTGGTGAAGTGGCTAGGATACCCAGAAAGCTTCAACACCTATATAAAAGCTGATGCAATAATGAAGCTTAAATAGTATGCAACATGGCTCCTAACCATTTCTACGTCACACTCCCGTCCTCCTCGTCCCTGTCTGTACACCCTAACAACACACTAGCCAACTTTGTAACAGAACTCCACGGACCCATTGAATTGGGTCGTGATTCGTATGAGGTGGGGATATGCGAAATTCAGCTGGACACCCTCTTTTTAAATATTGAATATAAAGAATCCGTTTTTACGATTCTTAGAGACACTGACGAGTGTGAAAAAGCCGGGGTAGCTATGGATGAAACTATACGTATCGCCCGGACTAAGGCTGCACAGTATTACCGTACAGAAGTAACACTAGGGCCGGGCCGTTATGGTTCGGCCGAGGATGTTGTGAGAGACTTAAACGTAAGTTTAAAAAACTCAAACCTTACGAATGATTTAGTATACGAAATCGTAAACAAAGGAAACCCTGCACATACACTAATCCTAAAATCAAAGACTAACAGACGTATTAAAGACCGAAGAGTGTTCAAAATTATAACCAATGGACGATATAGCGCAGCCTTCCAAAGAGACACATTTCACGAGGCACAGCATGACTTGTCCAGATTAATGTATCAATTGAAGATGGAGAAATTGCTGAAAGCTCTCAGCCCCAGACATGTGCTATATTTACAGTAATATAGTGGAGCACCAGTTTGTTGGGGATACCCAGGCACGCCTGCTGCGCATTGCCCACATGAAGGAGTTTGAGTATTACATATGACAGACCCCATTATGTGAATGTCGCAACTAATTAATAACCAATATCTCAATATATATAAGAACGATTGAGGGTGAAAACTTCCCATTCGGTAACGGGAGCTTAACAGTGAAGCTACACTTTCGACGCACTGAGTTATAATGGATAGAAAGCCTTTCACCGTCTATCGAGGGGTGAGATACCAGCGCGGTAGTGGACTTGGGTCCATTTTTTCATCCATACTACTGAAGAGGGGTGCCAGATACCTCGGAAGGAAAGCGCTACAATCAGGTCTTAACACTGCAGAAGACATATTGGCTGGGGCTAAACCTAAAGAAGCTCTAAAAAAACATTTAAAACGTACACGGGACGAAATCATCAAAGATGCAAAGAGAAAAATGCGTGGTGGTGGGAAGAAGAAGAGGGCTGTCCGGAAGAAGGGATCACGTGGCATTAAACGTAAAAGGATATCAAAAAAGAAGTGCTGTAAGCGAATGAACCTATGGTTGACCATTTTTTGACTGATATAAGCTAAGGACATTGATCTCATGAATCATAGTTTGTTTACTACTTGTCGAGAGAGGAGGCACTATTTCTAACTCGTCATGGCACGCTTCATCCACCCATGTAGTTCACAATGCTGTAAATCGGAGCTATCCCTTTTGAGATGCCCCAACTCAAGTTTCTATTGAGCACAGTGACTTTATTACAATTAACCCTTTAAACACAATTAGTTCCCCGAGTGCTCCTATAGAATTCGTGATACCCAGCTCAGGCCCTTACTTTTTGGATCCAAGCTGTGTGCACATGTACGCTAAGCTACGTATAGCCCATTCTGATGGAACGGACTGCGATGACAAATATGCTGTATACCCTGAAACAAACTTTCTGCACTCCATTTTCAACCAGTGTGACGTATATTTAGATCAGGCCAACATATCGTCAGGCACGGGATACTATCATCTACGAGCCTATCTAGAAAATGTCCTCAACTTTTCCAAAGAAGCGAAGGCTACCTTTTTAAGTGCCGAGGGATATTATCAAACTAAAGACGAAAGTAGCATAAAGTACAAATTTAAAAATTCTAAAAAAGAAGATATACGAGTGTTTTGGACGTCTGCACACAGATTTCATTTTCCAGGAGAAGTTGCTTGTGAACGGGGTGGATATGAAAATAAAGCTCACCCGCACGAGTCCAGAGATCTGCTTAAATCTAAATGCTGATCAAGAAGAGGGAGCAAAACCCGTTGTGGTTCACATTATGGAGACATACCTCCACGTAATGTGAGTGAAATTAAGTTCGCCAAAACAATTAGAAATTGAGAAAAATTTACTAAACGCTACAGTGAAATACCCTATTAACAGAGTACAAATCAAACTATATACGGTGTCTACAGGGTTGGCGTCGAATCAGATAGAAAACATCGCCCTGGGAAATCTTCCTAAAAGGATATTAATCGGAATGCAGGACCATGCTTCGGTGAATGGAAAATATAAAAAGAGTGCCTTTAAATTCGAGAATTTCGGACTTAAAATATAACTCTATACGTTAATGGCATTGCTTTGGGTGGAACATTGGATACGGATTATTCATCAGACGCTGTGTTACCTCTTTGCGCGAGAGCCTATAGTAATCTGGCCCATATTGCAGGTGATTGTGATGAGCTCGGTAATGGGGTAACGCAGAAAGAATTCATTGATCAATTTAACCTTTATCCGTTTGACATTACACATGACTTATCTGCTAGCGTAAATACGCATTTAAGCCCACAACAGGGCGGAAACATCTCAGTGAGGTTGGAATTCACCAAGCCTGCAGACGCACCTATTAGTGTACTAGTATACCTTGAGTCGCAAGCCCTAATAGAAGTAGATAGATTTAGGAGCGTTGTCGCTGACTTTTAAAATGGATGCTAATACACTTCAGAGAGTAATGAATAGTGAACGAGTCACACGTTCCAAATTTATCGGAGTGTTTGCAAAGAATGAAACATTGAGTTTGCCAACTACGCGAGAATGCGGTAGTCTTATTGTGAACACAGATGTCATCGGTAATGAAGGGATTCATTGGTTTGCAATCTAAGGGGTTCCAAAAAACCTTAGCCCCCCATTTCCAGCTTACATGTTTACTTATATCGAAATAGTTTTTAGTGATTATAAAAATACAATTCTTTATTTATTGCCGTATTAAAATTACTAGCTGATAAAGTGATAATATAATGGCTTCTCAATTAATTGGTGATTCGGAAGGCAACGTGTGATAGATCGCATACGAGCAATAACATTTCGGGAACTCGTGATGCTGGAGCCGCCTTTATAACACGTTCATGGGTTGCCAAAAGTTGAAGAAGTGAGGACTTCGTCAAAGAAATTGGAATAAAAACTTTGGATGAATGTGAAATGGATACAACCAAATCTGGGTAGCCAAATTTGCCACTCTCTCAGGAAACAAAGGACATCATTGAAAGCGGCACGCGTAAGCGGAAAAACCTGTGCTAAACTTTCTAGAGAGATCGAAGTGTTGAGAGGAAAGATCGTTAGTGGTGAGATCATTCGACTGTACCGTCATAGGCAAGGTTTAAAGCCTTGGCATGAACTTCTAAAGCCAAGAAAAACTCAACTTAACATCGATGACAGAATGTGGTTTGCCATTAACTTGAAGATTGGGATGTGGATGATTTCATGCATTTAGCTGTCTCCGATGGATTTTTTGTTTACGTAACACGTCGCCTAACTACCAAAATGATCGAGTGTGGGCCACAACACCAGATGAATCGATGACAATGAACATTATTGCGAATTATTAAAAAGTCCAGACTGTGTTGGTGTGTTTGTTTTGTTCACTGCAAAGAAGCTCATGTGGGTGCTGAAGCCAAATGGTCAGAGTTGGGATGGACAGTATTTTCGTGATATTATTCTATCCCAGCATGTCATTCCTTTTCTAAGAAACCCAAACAATGTTATGGATGTCGATCAGGTGGCATTAGCCACTCAACAGTTGTTGCGGAACCATGAGATCGATTTCTTTGGAAATGAAGAATGGCCAGGAAATTCTCCTGACCTGAACGTCTGTGAACACATTGGATCAGTTATAAAGGACAAGGTTGAATGTCTCTTGTTTCAAGAACCTGCAGGAAATCGTTTTTCGAAGGGTACAATGACGCAACACATTGAAACTGTTTAGCAAATTTGCGTAACGATGAAGATCTATTCACGTCACTTTTGGCAAGCTACCCAAAGCGAATTCAGGCTGTCTTGGAAGCCAATGGCGGGAACACCAAGTTTTAATTGTTTCTAATTAAATGCAGGATTAAATTCTCTTTTGTAAGGTATGTTTAGTTTTACTGTACCTCTAATGGTTTAGGCCATGGGCGGGGGGGCTAAGGTTTGTTGGAGCCCCGTATTTTAAAAATAGGCACTGCCTGTACTACTTTGATTCACTCGGAATTCAACCCTGGAGTGACCCTGTTATTGTAAAATTTCTCGCTCAGTTACATATTCCCGAAGTTGTATGGAACCCGTTTAGATTACAAGGATATTTTAGTAATACCTGTGGAATGTACTGCATTTCAGTTCTCATGCATATATCACGTGGTAAAGAATTTATACATTTTTTAAAATTATTCGACCCGTGTCACACTGACAGATAAAAAGCCGTTTTCCAATTGTGCGTACTCGTTGTATAGTATGATGTCTTGTTCGTGTGTATATATTATATATATATATATATTTTGTAACGTTAGTTTGTATATTCTGTAGTTTAAGATGGTATTGTACTGATTTCTTTCATTTAATAAATTGAAGACTATTTCAATTGCCGCTATGTTGAGTGAAGATGAGTTCACGATTGAAAAGCTCGCGTCGGTAGAAATAAACCCTCGATTGGAAAGGCGTGTTTATTAACTTGTGTTTAATAATGTGGCTACCGATGAACTCTTTGTGCGTGTTTTTGATTGTATTCTAGACGTATTTAAAGATAACTTACCAACCGGTTGTAAGGTGAGCACAAAAATATTACTGAACGATATGAAGGCCCTTTACATAGAGTACAGATTTCCCTATACCTTAAGCGGTGAAATATTATTAAACCGCGTATACTGCGTAATGCAGAGCAATAATGATGTAATTGTAGACTCGTTTAAGTGCGAGTTTAGTATTTTAAAAAAGAGTGAAATGTACTTATATATTTAACATAATTGTGTGTGTATATATATTTCTGCTATATTGAGGGCTATACGATTTATTATTTTTTATTTTGTACGGTAGAAGATAAAGTGTATGTATTTATTTATTTAAACATAATTGTGTGTGTGTGTGTGTGTATTTCGGCTATATTGATGGTTATATTATTTCTTATTTTTTAATTTTGTTTTTTGATCATTCTAATGTATATTTGTTTTCTATATATATTTCCATAATATAATTGTATATATATATATATATATATATATTTATCCTTACTGTTATGTGGACAGTTATATTTTTTGATTATATGCATATTCCTCGTTCATATTTCTTATACTATTATTATTTTTAATTGATCATTCAAATGTATATTTATTTTCTATATATTTACAATAAACAGAATGATGTAATGTTGTTTTTTTTTTTTATTTAATTCTTTTGGTTGTAAACAATTATACAAATGGCTGGTTACGCCTTCTAAACCTACTGGTGGATTTCTAAGCCAACTTTTAAGAATTAATTAAATAATGGCACAATCCTCAACCTAATAATGTATACCTGAACAATTAAAAACGGCAACTCGTGTGAATTAAAATAAATGGTGGTATCTAGCAACTCACCCTAATAATGTATACCTGAACAATTAAAATAAAAAGTGGTATCTGACAACTCAACCTGTACAAGCCATTTACGCCTTCTAAGCCAACTGGCTGATTAGGGGCCTATAAGACAACGGCCACTCGGCTGAAGTCTTAGTGTGCACTTGGCTCCTGCCAGGTGAACACCTCTCTTGCTTTCTCTCCTTCTCCTGTCTTTCTCTTGGGGGATAACGCCGCCTCCGAGTGTGTGTGTGTCTGTTTGTGCGTCGTGTGATCCTCACTTTCTCTGACAAAATCTCTCTCTCTCTCTCTCTCTCTCTCTCCTCTCTCTCTCTCTCTCTCTTGCCTTTAGTATAATTTCATGTTTTTAACTTGAGTAGTAATAAGCATAATGTTATTAATATTTGGACTCAAGCGAGGTTTTGTCGAGCTGAATGGAAGGATTTAGGTCAAAAGGAAACTTTGCGGTCATTTTTGCAGTTAGCGTAAAACGCACCTGCTCAGAATTTTCTTCCAGAGACGCTTTGAGAGAAAGAAAGTAAATAGTATGGCGTTTAAATAATTAGTTTCTTATATTGTTAATATCGGTTTTAATAACTGATTCTCTTAGAAGCAGAAAATTCATTTGCTTGATATTTAAAAAATCCGAAATTGATTCTTCCTATATATACAGGGCGTCCCACCAAAAAAATGTATACACACTTTAAATAATTATAAAGGCAGTGTTTATTAAATACATTTCATTTTCAAAATGTAATAGAATTCAGACATATTTAATTGTTTTGTCAACGCCTGTTTTCAAACTGACGTCCGTTCTGGTCCAGGCACTGCTGATAACGCGAAGCAATGGAATCGCAAACATCACGAAACATTTCGTTTGGTATTTGTGTGCATTCTCGTTCAATGGCTGCTCTCAATTCAGCGACTGTTGCAGGTTTTATAGCGTAGACTTTGTCTTTTAAGTATCCCCATAAAAAAGTCTAGTGGTGTGAGGTCTGGTGAACGCGGAGGGTATTCTACGAAACCCCTTCGTCCAATCCACATCCACATCGTGCCAAGTACCACTCGCAATACTCCACTCTTCGGTCCGGATCATCTTCATTAATAGCATGGACTAATCTTGGAATTTAACTTTTCCATTGACAGCGCTTCAAAATGCGTTTGGACAGACGATTCTGAAATTCCTACCTCACGACTCGCTGCCGCACATATTTTCTTGGACTTTGGTGATACGTTTCCAGTACTCTTTCTTGCTTTGTGGGGCTTGTCGATGTCCGTGGTCTTCCGGAACGCTTCTTGTGGACATTCTGAACAGTTTCCATCGGCTTCAAACTTATCTCTAATTCGAGTGATGGTAAGTCGCGTTGGTGGATCTGTTTGAAACTCCCTCCTAAACTGTCTTTGCACTTCAACTGCGTTTTCACACTTCCAGTAGCATTTTAGAATGAATTTCCTTTGTTCAAAGCTTAGTCTGACTGCCATTATTAATTCTAATGGGTTTAACCTGGAAAGAAAGAAACATCAATTGAGCTATCAGCTGTTATTATTATTTTATTATTATTATTATTATTATTATAGTACTTACTTAACAACAATAAATTCATATAAAAACCAATTCTTACTGTTGCAGAGATTTCATCCCTGCTTCGACTCCGATGAGTCATATCGCACTCTCACAAACCAGCAGGTATTTTGCGAAAAATGCTGAACCATATATATATATATATATATATAAATATATATATATATATATATATATATATATGAAAATGAAAAGGTTTATTGGCAGACTATAGTCCATATGACAAATATTGTTAATACAATGACAGTTCATGTAGGATAGAAATATAATATACAATTGATTAGAAATAATACTGTAATGTCGAAGTTAAGTGGAGCTACAGACAGACGTTTTTCATACCAAGAAGTCCATAGCTTAGGCCTAAGAGGATAAATGGCAGGACTCATGGATAGCTTGGATGATCGGGTTGGTTGATTATTTAATTCGTTGCATTAGACTGTATTGAGCACGTCTTGTTACCTTCGGGAAGCTCGGGACATTGCGGGTAGCAAACATTTGCGAAGCTGAGCATCTCGGGGGTAATTTATGTAAGAGTCTAAAAGACCTGTTGTGCAGCAAATTTAGGGTTCTGCCAGAACCTTTTTTATAATTCATCCAGAGTTGCTGTCCTATATATTACTGCAGAAAGTACGAAAGAGAGTGTCTTTAGCTTCACTTGTACAGAATCTAAAGTTCCTTCATATCTCGCTTTAGCACACAGGCTTCGAGATTGTTTTCTTATATCCGAGTCATCACTCAAGGAGCTGGTAATAGTTTGACCCAAATACTTAAACTCTTGTACTTCCTCAATTACCTCACCATTCATTTTAAACCTTATATCAGCTGGCTGATTACAGCTTTTAGGATGAAATTGCATAACCTTAGTTTTTGTAACATTAAAAAGAATATCATGTTTCTGCGAATACTCTTCGCAGACCTTTAGTAGCCGATCCAGACCTTTAACAAAGGGACTTATTAACACCATATCATCGGCATAAACTAAGTTATTTATCCTTGTGTTATCTATACAACATCTCACTGTTGCCTCGTTAAGTGAAGCAATTAATCCGTCAATATGCACATTAAACAGCATAGGGGAGAGCAAGAAGCCTTGTCTCACCCCGCAAGAGGAGCCAAAACACTCGGATAGTACGTTGCCCCACCTAACAATGAAAGATTGGTGGGAAAACCAAAATTTCAATAAATTTAATATGTACATGGGAACCTTCCTGTCTTCTAGTTTTGCAAATAAAATATTGTGGTTCACCCTATCATATGCCTTACTTATATCTAGGAAACAGCTATAAATAGTTGAATTACTGTCAATGTTGTTTGCAGTTAAAATGTATGTATGTACGGCATGCGAAGGTGCCCCCACAGGGCATTGGTTTCTGCTCGTATGTAGGAGAATTACGACTTCTGATTAATCGAGGCCCATGGTGTAGTGGATAGCATTCTGACCGGCAATCGGAAGATCCCGGTTCGATTCCAGGGTGGTTACCTCATTTTTCATTTGTTCGTTCTCCTCTCCTCATCTTGTGCGGAACGTTCTTCTACACATGTTATTTACAGTTGATACGAGTATTTTATTGGTTAGGATTTTGATATAGACCACAACTTTTCTCTCTCTCAGTGTTTCTAATTTTTTTTTATGCGGAAAGGAGGGCCAAGGACAAATGCCCGCAAAAGCGCCCCTCCCATAGAAGAAAAGAGAGCCAAAATGAAGTCGTGTGTTTTCGAGATGCCTAGACACTCTGCGTTTGAAAGATAGGAAGTCATAGACATGAGAAAGATGGACTGAGGAAGATTGTTCCAGAGCTGACCGGTTGAGTAGATGAAAGACTGAAATACCGATTAACCTTGCATTAGATAGTTGGACAGAAAAGGAATGAGAAAGTGTAGAAAGTCTGGTACTGCGCGCTCTCTGCTCTCCTTAAAGGAGGAGGCATGCAGTTAGACAGTTCAGAAGAGCAATGTTCGTTATGATATCGATAGTAAAGAGAGAGTGAGGCATCACTGCGGCAAAGAGAGAGAGATTGAAGACAATCAGTAAGAGGCGGGAAGTGATGAACGAAAAGCCTTTGATTCCACCCGGTCAAGTACGGCTGTGTGAGTGAACCACTCCACACATGAGAAGCATACTCCATACAGGGCGAACAAGACTCCTGTACAGAGACAGCAACTGAGTAGGGGTGAAGAAACGGCGGAGGCGGTACAGCACACCTAACCTCTTAAAAGCTGTTTTAGAGAGTATATGTAATTTGAAAGTGAGAATTTCAAATGAAGTATTTTTAAATCGGTTCATTTCCAATTCATGCCATTCCCATTCTTATTCACGGCTTTCCAACTTTGGTCCAGGGTAGATTAGGTTAGATTAAAATAAGTTGTTATAAAATACTAGCCATTTTCATTTGGCTCCTTTGCCGCGAATGGGAATGAAGTGACATTGTTTCTCAAATGAAGAAACACTTTTGTCAAATGCAGACTTTTCACTTTGTGCAATTTCCTCTGCTGACCACGGGTGGGAATGGAATGCTATTGAGAGGAAAGCAATATTTACCTATCCATGTATCTTAGTCAGTAGTTAGGCAGAAGTCTAAAATGTCACCCAACTATATATATATATAGTGTGTGTGTGTGTGTGTGTGTGTGTGTGTGTGTAAAAATGAGCAATGAATAATTCAGGAACAGGTGTAGTTTGCGTTCCCCAACTTTGTCGGCGTATACCGAATCAAATAAAACGTTAAAACTAGCGAAAATATTACGACTTAACCTAACCAATCGTCAATATATATATATATATATATATATATATATATATATATATATATATGCGCGTCGGTGGTGTAGTGGTTAGCGCCGCTGACTACAAATCCGTGGGCACCGGATTCGAGACCCGGTGACGGCAGCCGGCGCGCAGCAAAACCCAGCTGTTCATCCTTCCACAATAAAGAAAGTGGTTGGTAGATAAATGGGTACCCTGGGTGGCCTAGTGGTTAAGACGCTGAGCTGCTGGTGGGGTGTGGTTCGGATTCCACGTTAAACTGTAGGTCTAAGGTGGAGTGAAAAGCTTGACCATCGTCAGAATGAACAATTCGGGCTGAAGCTAACCAAAGGTTACCAAAAGTGTATATATATATATATATGATGTAAACCCACAAGGAAAAAGAAAAATGATTCCAAGGCTTTTCCCTGACGAGATGTACTTCTGAATTCACGAAAGGCCTTGGAATTATTTTTATTTTTCCTTGTGGATTTACATCATTCATTCATTTCACGTGTTTAATTGTGAAATTCATCATATATATATATATATATATATATATATATATATATATATATATATTAGGGTGGTTCTTGTTTTTCGAAATTGCAAATTTCACCGTCTCACCCCTCACTATATTCCATTTGATAAAAAAACAAAATATGCAAAATCTCAAGTAATTATAAATATTCTTTTTGGTGCCGCACAAGGACTCAAATTTAATTAATTATTGAAACATAAATACATGAATTTTTTATTAGCATTCCACTCTAATGGTAAATAACAGCAGTTAAAGAACAGCATAAACTAAAATAGACCTTCACTACTGATTAATTAGAAACTGAATTGAACTAAACATTTTAGGACTGAAAGCATAGTAGATTTGGCCGAGTTAACTAAAAATGGAAATTGAAATATGCATTTTATTATAAATTACAATTGAACATGTATATGAGCAAAAATTAAATGTTTAAGATTTAAAATTAAACGTTAAGCAGGACATGACTTCATCTTTTACAAAAAAGAGAGGATGTTTTCAGAAAATGAACATTGCAGAATTTAACAAGATTACATTATTAGGCTAAATCTAAAAAAAATGAGGCACCCTTATGAGGCACCCTTAAATATTAATTGATTTTAATAAAACTTCTTTGGTACACGTTTTACATTAATAGGAAAAAAATGTGGGGTTGAAACCCCCAAATTTTATATATTTAATTTTTCCTATACATATAAGAACCACCCAATCAACGAAAATTTGGGGATCTCACCCCCGCATTTCATTAAAATCTGACCATAAATAAAGAAATTACGCAGGGGGTGCTTTCGCTTTAGGTGCGCCGTAATATTTTCGTTAGTTTTAACGTTTTATTTCATAGATTCATTTAAAAAATGTCTCCTAAAGAGCCTACTGTAGTTTACGTTTCCCAACTTTGACCTATTGTAGTTTGTGTCCCCTTTTGCGTCAGGGGGACGTAAACTACACTTGCTCCATAATTCCTATACAGTATTCATATATTCTTTTATTCATATAATGCTTATATTCATATATACTTATATTCATATAATCCTTATATTCATATATATTTATATTCTTATATTGATTTTTACATATAGAGTCGAAACTCCGATAACGCTGATGTAAGTTCGGATAAAATTTTTTATTTGATTTCTATTTTATTTCTGCTGAATAACTGGTGAATTATTTCTTTTTAAATTACTTAATCATTTTTTTTAGATTTAGCCTAATAATGTAATCTTGTTAAATTCTGCAATGTTCGTTTTCTGAATACATCCTCTCTTCGTTGTAAAAGATGAAGTCATTCCTGCTTAACGTTTAATTTAATCTTAAACATTTAATTTTTGCTCATATACATGTTCAATTGTAATTCATAATACAATGCATATTTCAATTTCCATTTTTAGTTAACTCGGCAGATCATGATAACATCAGATCTGTCAATATACGGTTTAAAATAAAAATATGGCTTCATCTTCAAATATCTTGCTTATCTGTCTAGACATTGCTCAGCTAAAATATTTACCTTAACTTTAACTATCTTTGCAAAATAATTCAGCCTATTGAGAATAAAAAACAAAACAGGTCAGCATTAAATAATAATGATGTCATTAAAAATGTAGTATAACCGCCTAAAATTTCTCCAGTGTTCATTCTGATTGTCTGATCTGACTTAGAGGCTGAACATTACCTGTAACATTTTAGCAGTAAACTACAGTAAGAGAAATATCTTTGTCTTCTCTTTCGAGCCTTGTTTTTCAGAGAACTTAGTCTTAAATAGAGAAAAATAATTTCCCGATATGCTACAAGAAGAATCGGGGACCCACCCTTCGAGAATTTAGTAAGCCTCACAGAATTCCCCATACGGTACCAACTACTCCAGAGTACACATCCGTTGCTGCCACCTAACCAGAACCTCCGTCAACTTCGAACCGCCCAAGGCCATAGACGGAGGGGTTAACAACTGGCGACCTCTGCAACCAGGATGCTTCCAGTCTTCTAGACCATGGAACTAGAACCAACATTCAGTTCACCGTGTGTCACTTCCAATTCTTCACGTCCATTATTTGACTGGTATATCACGACTCCAAGTTCTCCACACCCATTCTTCGTCCAGGAACAAGTGGCCAGCAAGACACGTCTTCAGGACACGTCTTCAAGGATTTCGCCTAGGAATCTTGTTAAGTATAGATCCTTTTTTACAAATTAATTACTAAACATTTGAGAAGACAATATAATTAACAATTAATAATTAGTATTATGCCAGAATTAACAAAAAACACAGTGACCATTCCATACACCAGTGATACATTTCATTTTATTGAAACCGAGTTATTTACACTATTATAGTTAGCATAGAATAATTTTTATTTAATGTGCCAATCATACTATTATCGTACATTCACGTACATTCGAATAAAATTTTGTTTTACATTTTTTATTATTTTGTTTACAAATTTTTCAAATTTTCCCTAGTTGTGCATTTATTTGTGTATTTCTTAGATAGAGTTAGGAAAGCCACTCAAGTAATCATTCTATAGATTAAGATCGGTCAAGCAGACCAAATTAGAATACATGGACAGGATGAGCGATTCGGACGGTGAGCTTTCTGACACTGAAAATTCCCCTACCCCCATTTTTCCACCTACCCTGCGCCCTTCAATCATATTTCCAAACGCAAACTTCAGATCAAGCACACTAATTTTTAAGGGAACCATAGATAATAACTTCGTTGAACACGCGTAAGACCTTTTTAGATTCAGTCTCTGGAACAGCATTTCTTACGCGAAAACATCACAGATGATGACATAAAGATTAGGGAAGCTAAAAGGTTTATTGACCCGAAAGAGGGGAATACCCATGATACAGTTACATATGTCCCATCCATTAGCGAAGCTACAACTTGGCACAATTTTAAAAAACACTTATTAGAATTTTTCAAAGAAATAACACTCGCACAACCCTTGGCCACATTAGAAGCTGTCTTTCAAGCTAAATGGAAAAAATAAGAACATGAAGATATAAATAATTTTATTACACGAACACAAACTCGTAGGAGAAGCCCTCGAGCAGCAGAAAATGCATGCAACATTACATTCACTTCAAAGCAAAGAAACCTAATAGTAGCAGCATCCATTTACCAAAACCTACTCGAAGCACCTAAAAAGAAATTTCAAGAGTGTCTAAATACTGACAAACCGTAAGTGAAGCCATAAATAAAACAAGGGAACATTACCCAGACTTAGCGAGCCAGATACCGGAAGGGTAGAGAGACCCCGCCCCATACATTACATTCAGCAGCAGCAACAACAACAACAACAACAATAACAACCTCATAAATCTAGGTCGATGCAGGAACACCACCTCAGAAACAAGGCCCACAAACCCAGAATGCACGCCCTCCTCCTCAGTGTTTTAATTGCGATAGTTTTGGGCACATGATGAGTTCGGTATGTAGACGTACCCGCTGAAGAATCAGTTTCCACAGAGTACACTTTCCAAGAAGACTCTCCAGTGTATGGTGATCCTGTAGCATATGACTCAGGTCCTCCCATAGAAGTCAGTTCAAGTTCTTTTTTAGATCCCACTTTGGAGGCAGCAGTTCAACCTCCTCCCTCCTGAATAGAGTAATAAACCCACATACACACATAAACTACCCATCAGGATAATAGTTGTGAACCTACTAGATTTAATAATAAATTGCAGCACAGATAACGGAGATTTAACCACTCTCCTAGATACAGAAGCGCATGTGACATTAATTAAGAAATAATGTGCAGATGAGTTACTAGAGAGTACAGATTATAAATATGAAATTAGGGCACCTTCCTGCCAACTCAGAGGAGTTACGGGCACACGCATGCCTACATATGGAGAAATCGAATTATATTTAGAAGTTGGTAACGCGGTATATCCCGCAAAAAGTTGTATTGTGGACGCAGTCGCCACCTTTCAGACATATCTTACTAGGTATGGATTTCTTCAACCGGAATCACTGGGAAATTTAGCCAGCCGGAAAATTAGTTAGTGTAGAAATAGGACACACCTTGTCCATGAGAATAATAGACAGGTGCCGCACGTTCAGCCCACTAGCGTAGCTAGAGGGGGGCGGAGGGGGCGGTCCGCCCCGGGCGGCACTTTTTGAGGGGCGGCACTTTTGGTCTACTGCAATGAAAGAAAAAGTTTTTTTTTTTTTATGTCTTGGCCTGTGGGGACCCGTCCTTCTAGAAATTAACGACACACAGGCTTACCTCCAAACCAAAGGATTGAACATACAACAATGTGATATAAAACTCAGGGCTTTAAAAGCATTTCTAGTTGAAAACAGGGACGAGCTAGTGAATAATGGAGTAACCTATGCCAAAGGAATTTGTGATGATCTGGGGATAGTCATGGAGCGTCAGCGTCGAAGTAGAAAGAAGAAACAAATGTTTGGTGAAGGATCACGAGATGCTGAATTGCCATACGAAACTGAGTTGGCGAGAGAAATGTTTTCTTCGCTGGACAGAGTGATCCAAGAAATAACTTTGAGATTTCAACAGCTTCATGAACTTGCTGAGAAATATGCCTTCCTTACCCCGTCGAATCTTTTGGATGATAAATATGAGTGTCAACTAGATCACGATCACGATGACATTGATAAGGAAGAGTTCCTCGTTGAGAGAAAAAGACTTCAGCATTTTATTGCTGTTGCTACTACGCAAGACGAAACAGAGACGTGGAAGAAAGGCCCCCTTGAACTTTTGCAGTTTATTCAAAAGTATAATCTTGGTAACTCAGTTCCAAATATTGTAATACTGCTGCGGATTTTTCTCACAATTGCTGTTAGTGTTGCTAGCTGTGAGAGGAGTTTTTCTAAACTAAAACTGATAAAGAATTACCTAAGATCTACTATGAGCACCTTGCGGTTGAGAAATCTTGCCATACTGTCTATAGAACAACAATTGACAGACGAAATAGACTTCGACAATGTCATCGAAGATTTTGCTAACAGAAAAGCAAGAAAAATAACTGTGTAGAATGTTGTAGTTAATTTTTTCACTTCAGAAGTAAACATGTTGTCCTAATATTTTTCACAGGTTTTTTTCTATACGTCGTTTTCACTTTTTGTTTAAGTATGTTTGTTATGTGTATTGTGTTGTGTTTCAGGGGGGCGGCAAACTCAAGGACCGCCCCGGGCGGCACAAACTTTAGCTACGCCACTGGTTCAGCCTAATGCTAACAGAATCAGTTTAGTTCGGATTTCCGAAAGAAATAGGAAACCCACTCCAGTTTATAGCAATTCAAGTCAGTCGGTTGCATCCAAAGAGACAACCGCCCCATAAATCAGCGTCCCCCGAGTAATCAGTTCCAGTTGTTGAATCCAGTTGGATCGACACAGTCAGTTTCCAGTCAGTCAGTTTCCAATCAGTCAGTTTCCAGTCAGCCAGTTTCCAGTCAGTCAGTTTCCAGTCAGCCAGTTTCCAGTCAGCCAGTTTCCAGTTAGCCAGTTTCAGTTAACTCAGCAGTTGAGTTTCGAAATCCAACTAAAACGATTTTTCAGTCAATAAGGCAATTATTCCACTACGGACCGAGAAGCCGTAGCGGTATATTGGGCTTTGACAAAATTCCGAAATATCGTCTATGGCTACGATGTAACCATCAAAACTGACCATAAGCCACTCACGTATCTCTTCAATGACAAGCTATTGAAGGACCGTTGAGTAGATGGGCTCTGTCGATTCAGGACTTTGCGGCAAAAATCGCATACAAACCGGGAAAACTTCAAGTTATTCCAGACGGATTGTCGAGACTCAAGTCCGATACCCAAGTGAATAAGATAGAAACTCTTCCTGTGTTCGACCACGAATGTCTGCAATAATCCCAACAAGAGGGACCAACACAAAAGGAACCATCGAAGGTAAAAGAACAGTACAACCTAAAAAATGGGCTCGTACATTTCAGGAACGAAAATGGAAACGACCTCGTGGAAATACCAAAATACCAAAGGATCTCTAGATATAGCCATCGGACTTTATCACGACTCACCTTTGTATGGACACATGAGGCCGGATCGCACCATCAAGTCTTTTGGAGCGATACCATTTTCCCAAAATGAACAAAAAGGTACATAAATACATCGCTGAATGCCTGTCTTGTTTAAAACATAAAGGCAACGTACCATCCACAGCTCCCATGCATAAATATCCAGTATGCCAACGGCCTTAGCAAAGAACTGGAGTGGACATACTGGGACCATTCCCTAAAATATCAAATGGAAACCAGGACATCATTGTGTTTACGGACCACTTCTCGCGTTACAGCGAAATCGTTGCCATTCCAAACCAGACCTCGCAAACTGTGGCAAGAGCCCTAGTGGAACGCGTCATCCAAAACCATACTACTCCTTCCATCCTAATTTTGAATAACGCCCTTAGTTTCACTTCCAAACACTTCGAGTCACTCTGTAACATGTGTAAAATTAAAAGCACACACATTGTGGCATACCATCCGTCGGCAAACGGCTTAGTCGAAAGGCACAATCGGAAGATCTTAGAAGCCATCCGCCACGTTCTCGATGCATCCTCCCGTACATGGGATGATTCCCTTCCCATGGTGCAAACAGCCATCAACAATGGCTATAACGTGTCCATCGGAGACACCCCTCATTTCGTCCGATATCACTACGACAAACGGCTACCTTTTGATTTGCCTGACCAAATCGACCCGGCAGTTCTAACACCTTCCGAGATGGCAGAAGCAAATCAGCAACTAGTTGAACGATCTTTCAAAATTTGTGACATAATCCGATATGCTCTAGACCAACGAAACCAACAGATGGAGCAAGAACAATATAGGCGTCATCCCCATCAACAGACTATAATCGTCGATATGCAATGTTACATAAAGAGCGTGAAACCGCCAAGTGCTCATCGCAAATTATACCCAAAATGGGATGGCCCATATAGGATAATGAAAAACCTCGGAAAGAACCGTTATGAAATCCTCGACCTCCGAGACCATTCCAAACTAAGGATCATTTACGCTGATAAATTGAAGATAGCTGCCGAACAACACCTTCCCAAAAAACATCCAGCAGGGACCACAAAAAGAAGTAGTCACCGCGGAAACCACTACCCGTGACGAAGATTGGTACCTGGTGATACCACTAGTACTTGAGCTAATCTCTGAACAAGAGGTCCCAGACCCGAGAGTCCCATCGGAACCAGACCCTGGAGAAACCCCTTCTAGAGGATCACTCAATGGAACTCCACCATCTTCTCCATCTCCACCATCTCCTCCATCTCCACCATCTCTTCCGTCACCACCCTCACCGGTTGATGATCAACGCACGGACCCTACATACCGGCCGCAAATGCATCAACCACGTGAACTAGAACCTTCACATAAAAAACGAACCCGCTCAGAATCCGAGCTTAACGGTCGACCCCCACTACCACTAAAGCGAGACTGACCACTCCGCACACAAACACAAGTATCCACACTGCAACCCCCAGCTCCGTATAATCTAAGACGTAGAAATTAATAAAATTGTCCCCCTTATAATTTGGCAAATTATTTACTCTTGTAGCCCTAGCATTAAAATTTCTACCGGCGTTGTTATCGAAAAGCTTGCAGAAGGTAAAATTTTGAAAGGACATGCGGACCTTTTCATCAATTTGCAACCCCTGCTAGAATTAAAACCAATCTCGTCCAGATAAAAGCCCAATTAAAAGCACTTGAAAGGAAAATTCACGTTTCTGTTAAACATATCCCGGGAACAGACCAGATTAGTCCCGTCCTATTAGAAAATACATTCGAAAATATTCAAACTACAGTACACACCCTGTCAGATATAATTGCGTTACCATGGATACAAACTGGAACGCAAAACTCAGCAAAATTTAATCATAGAAATAAAAAGGGATTGATAGAGAAGGGATGAAAAATATTCAAAGGTTTGTTCGGATTAGCGACCGAACAAGACATTAAAAGAATTGAACTCAAATTGAATCTCTTCGCGCGGAATCGGCAATATAGAGGACACATTTTAAACAAACCATTAAGTCACTACACGAAAACAATCGCTTCCTAGACGCCCTTTTGGACAAATTTACATACATTGAATCCCCGTTAGCTAAATAAGGAACACGAAAGATATCTAGAATTAGTAGAAATAATTAACCTACAAGTAACCCTAATCGATAAATATTTGCAACAAATAATTACAATTCATTCCAAAGTTTTACGTGCGACCCAGCTAGCCCATAGAGAAATCACTCTTTCCACACTAATACCATGGGATACACTTCAGTCCTTGATTCACCTCTCAGACACAATTAAAATTATCACCCATATTTCCACTCAACCATACTAATCACCCCCAATTTCTAGAATACACCTGGACTGTACATGGACCACGCCCCTAATGTACCTCATGACTGTGCCATTTTTCGATGTACTCGCATATGACGTATACAAATTTCACCCTTTCCCAATGTTCGTGTTCGTCTAATTTTTTTTTTTAATAATTTTATTGCTGGCATATCACACGCTGGTATGTTACAAGCTGGCATTAATCGTCAACAGACTCATCCCAACCAACACCCATAGAGCTCCTGTGCTAATTGTTTTATTATTTTAAACAACGTTAATATTTTTAAAATGCCTTTCTAAACGGTTTTTAAACATATTAACGCTGGTAGAGTTCACGACGGGCGCGGGAAGTTTATTCCATTTATCAATTACTTTAAACGTAAAAAAGTTTTTAGCGATGTTAGTAATGAAACGTCTGCCACGCAACTTAAATCCGTTATTACGAGTATTGCTATTATCAAAAGTGAAGAGTTTGTCAAAATTTACGTTATCGATTTTATTAACCATTTTGAAAACTTCAATAAGCTCCCCCTTACTCTCCTAGTTTCGAGTGAATGCAAGTCTAACTCCTTAATCCTATCTTCGTCAGACTTGGTGCGCAATGACAGAATTAGTTTCGTGGCGCGACGCTGAACCCTTTTCAACCTATCAATATCCTCACGCAAATACGGGCACCAAAACTGAACGGCATATTCTAAATGAGGCCTGACTAGGGACTTGTAAATGGGCAATATAATATTCGATTTAAATTCGAAATTACGCGCTATGAAGCCTAACATCCTATTAGCTTTTGCGCAAGACTCCAGGCACTGGTTCCTAACTTTTAAATCCTTAGATACGCGTACGCCTAATTCTACTTCCTCGTCAACGCTCGCTAACTCTTTATTGTCCATCGTGTACGTGTAATTATTGTTACGAGAACCTATATGCAAAATTTTGCATAAAACGATGAAGAAACGTCGGTCGTCGAAAACCTTCGCTGATGTGTACAAAGCTACAGTTTCCAGTAAGCAGAACATGCAGAAGACCATCAAAGCTGACAGAAAGCTACTACAGCGGCTCCTGAATGCCGCGACCGCAGGTCGCATGGTGGAGATGGTCAACGTTTTGAAGCATGAACTGTCCCAGTCCCATTTAGTCTGGCGAAGGCAGGAGGAGGGATGAATTCGACATCGAAGTCTTAGTTGATGAACATCCTGATGGCTCAGCAGACCATAAGTTCAGCGGTTCCATCCTCTGATCTGAAGACCTGTATGATGATAGATGGTCATGCATTCATCCAAGCTCTTGGCAAGCCTGGCGGCTGTCGGACATTCAGCGACTATGCTGGAGTGTTCTTCAAGGCCGTGACGAGTTATGAACACACAACAAGAGTTGATGTCATCTTTGATCGGTACGCAGGGGAAGGATCGATCAAAGTAGTTACCAGGACAAAGAGTGCAAGCAAGAAGAAACCGATTCGGAAAGTCATTGATGGCCCACAAGTTCCACTGCATGAAGTGTGGAAAAACTTCATAGCCCTGGATACAAACAAGGCTGACCTAGCCTTGTTTCTGTCTAACGTCATCACTGAGAAGGGCAGAGATCTTCAAGAAAGATGTCAGCTGGTGATAGGGGGTGGCTTCTCTGAAGCCACTGAAGTACGGTCAACCAGGCGACATGACGTTCCACTGCATAGCAAGTTAGCAACCATGAAGAGGCGGACACCAGGCTCATCCTTCACTCATGTGATGCAGCGTCCCAGGGCTATGAACGAATACTGGTAGTGTGCAGAGATACTGATGTAATGGTGCTGCTGATTCACTTCGTTTGCACCAAGGTCGCTGAAGTGTGGATGCCAATAACTGAAAATGCTACCTCGTGCACGATGTATTCAAGAGTTTGTCGCCCCAGTCAGGGACAACCTGGTCAGCCTCCACGCTTTGACCGGGCGTGACACACCCTCGTCCTTCAGTGGTCATGGAAAAAAGAAGTGTTGGAAGATGTTCAGTGATCACCCACTCCTGCTGCACGCCATTGGTCGAGATGGGGATATCGCAGATGTTGAGATGTTTGTGTCATTTGTATGGCACCTCGGAACAACACACAGTTGATGACGCCAGAGTTCACCTTTTTGGGAAGGCCAAGAAGACTCTGGAAATGCTCCCACCGACAAAGGATGCCCTGGAGGCTCCACGCCAAGAGGGCAAACTATCAGGCCAAAATATGGCTTCAGGCTGACAAAGAGCACGTAGATGTTAAAGATCCGGTGGACACTTCAGCCTGGAAGTTGGAAGATGGGAGCCTCCTACCAGTGTGGAAAAGACTTCCTCCAATCCCTGAAGCCTGCCTGGAGCTTGTTGCTTGTGGTTGCAATAAAAAGTGCAAGACAGCTAGATGCAACTGCTTCAGGAAAAGGATGAAGCGTACGACAGCTTGTGGTTGTGAGGACAGCGGTTGCTGTAACCCAGCTGGACAGTAGATCTATGTCTCTCTTTCGGGCTGAAATCGAGAGAAGCTGGAATGTGCTGTAAGGAACTAATAACTCTATTCTTAAGTGATTGCAATCCACACAATTGTGACTATCAGTTCAGCATTTCGGTGCTGTTCATCAAAAAACGTGAACTTGTAGATTTTACTAGTGTGTAAACTGTATAGTTATGGGGCTATATTTACTGCTTTGTGATTTAGTTGTGATAATTCTGTTACTGTGAGTACTTAATTCATGCCATCAAACTTATTAGGCACTAATCATGTTAAAATAAATTGTTTTGACAAACAGACTTGCTCAATGTTTTTTTTCGCCAAATAAAATAAAAAATCACAAATTTTAGCACAATATTGGTCGTGATTAACTTGAATTTGACCTTGAGTTGGTAATTCGAATGGAATAAGCGTGTCATCATACTTTTTTATCGCTAAGTGTGGCAAAATGAAACATTTGATCAAACCAATTGGCTCAGAATATTTTTTTTTAAATTAAAATTAGAAAATATCATTTTTTGCACAGTTTGACCTCGAAAATGACCTTCAAAGCCAAAAGCGAGAGTGGCATCCACCTGCATTTTATTCCTCACCCACAGGTACATTTATTTATCATGGGTGCCAGCTATTAACAAAAACCGCCGTTCAAAGTCGATTTATGAATTTTGGCCGGTCCACTATTATGTGTTAAAACGAATATTAACCTCTCTCCTCTCCTCTCTCTCTCTCTCTCTCTCTCTCTCTCTCTCTCTCTCTCTCTATATATATATATATATATATATATATATATATATATACATATACCTACATTTAACTGCAATGACCACGCAGTATATTAATGTATAGAAACGACGTAAGTATAGAGGAGCGTTCTGCACACGAGGAAGAGAAATATATATATAGTGACATAATAGATTGTACAGTGTACATACATCGTCCTAAGTTTATTTTATATCATTTCTTTTTCGTTATAAAATTAAGAAATCAATAACAATTTAAGGATCACCTGAAGATCAGGGCCCCCAGTTTTCTCACCTGAAGATCAAGGCCCCCACTTTTTCCCATCTGAAGATCAGGGCCCCCAAATTAAAGGAAGATAAAAATAATATCAGAAAAATTTATTGTGATAAAAAGACAATTTATGAGAAACATAAAAGTGGATCGGGGCAGGGGGGATAATCTTCAGGTGATCCGTATATATATATATATATATATATATATAATACACACACACACACACACACACACATATATATATATATATATATATATATATATATATATATTATATATGGGGATGAAATCAGAATGGTTCCCTGAGGTTTTTTATGATACACACAGACCGTGCATGGAAGAAGGAACTCTTCTAGGAAAATTAAATCCACTATAGTCTGAATAAGTAATGGTAAATGACAAATACTATAGTTTTTTCTTTTTCATGAAGCTAGCCCAACGTAGGCAACGGGTCACTCGCAAAGATCCTGTCCCAAAGCTGGATCCTATCTGCTTTGCAGATAGCTGGTGAGGGAAGCTATATTTTTGGGACCTCTTTGCGAGTGACCCGTTGCCCACGTCGGGCTAGCATCATGAAAAAGAAAAAACTATAGTATTTGTCATTTACCATTACTTATTCGGACTATAGTGGATTTAATTTTCCTACAAGAGTTCCTTCTTCCATGCACGGTCTGTGTGGTATCATATATATATATATATATATATATATATATATATATATATATATATATAGTACATGCCCGTTAGGTTAATTGAATGCCCGGTTAGGTCAACTGAATACCCGGCTAGGTTAACTGAATACCCGATTAGGTCAACTGTACGCCCTTGATGATTGGTTAGGTTAAGTTGTGATATTTTCATTAGTTTTAACGAAAATATCGCAACTTAACCTAACCAATCGTCAAGGGCATACAGTTGACCTAACCGGGCATTCAATTAATCTAACCGAGCATTATATCCCATAGAATGAATTGTTTGTTTTATTTGTCAAAACTGGGGGAGTATCTCCAGGTGGAGCGGACTGGGGTGGAGTATCTTCAGATGGATCGCGCTGGGGGGGGGGGGGGATCTTCAGGTGGACACTCTGGGGGGGGAATATCTTCAGGTGGACACTCGAGGGGGGGGGGGGAGATCTTCAGGTGATCCGGCCGTGTGTTTAAGCCAGTTAATAACGGACAAACAATCGTCACTTAACAAAGGAAGGACTACACTCTCAAAGATATTACGGTGGGGCTGATTTTTTAAACAGAAACTGCTCGGGCCAGATCACTTTTACACAATGATGATAGAGGGAACTAACATAACCACTACGACTCCTATCGGTGTAACCTTAACCTAAAAATTTAACATAAAAATAAAATAAATTTTGCCAGCTGAAGATCAGGGCCCACAGATGAGGCTGGCGGCCCTGATCTTCAGGTGATCCCAATTTAATTATAGCACTAAAGTAAATTCAAAGTTTTTACGAATGTTCGTTTTATCTTTACTTTTCGACTGTAAACTTTTTATTTTTGTCGCCTTAAAAATTTGCGTATTCTTAGTCTCAAACCAAATTTTCATTTAAATTGTTTACTTAAAGTTACCCTAAATTTCCCTCCCTTTCAAAGAAAACGTCGAGAAAACAAAGAACGATCAATCCTGAATTTAGAAATGGTTGCCTTTCGACGAGTTTTAAAGGACTATGCCACAACAATATTTTTGGACTATGCGATCTCAGACCTAATTCTTCATTAAGTTTCCCATCTGTTTGTATATTGTATATGATTCGCTCTAGTGAAATATAACAGCGTTTTCGTGGACATTTGAAACTACTGAATAAACTATTTTCATCTGATTTTGATATGTCAATATGTTGATAGGCATCCAAAATTCTGTATTTTGTGAGGTGTCGCAAAAGTCACATTTTTTAATATTTATCTTTACCTTCACCTATAGTGTGTCTGTCAGATTTCAGTTTTTTTAATTCAGTCTTAAATCAAAATTTATTAGTGTTCACTCTCTGAATGAAACTGTCAGGAATTTTACTGAAATGTATACGTACCTCGTCGTAGTACAGTGGTCAGTGTTTGCAACTTCTGCTGAAAAGGTCGTGGGTTCGAATCGTGATGTGGTTAATTTGGCATATATAAGCACACCGGACAAAAAATTAGTCACCCCTCTCAGAATGTACCTAATAACGTGTGACGGCGCCTCTGGCCTTGATAACCGCACGAATCCGGCGAGGCAGAGACTCTACGAGGTTGTGCATTGCGAAAAATGCTCTGTATGAATTGGTCCACAATTAACCCACCCCTTATATCTCCAGTCTAACTATAGAGTAGATCAAGTCTAGCCTAGAGGGGTCAGCCTAGAGATTCCGGAAATGGTCCAGAGCGGGCAGATAAATTGAGGTCCACAGTAGGATTCCTCACAAGAATTAGGTTAGGGCAATCTACCTTCACCTTTGTTAAGCTATGAGTTGATGCTGGGTCTTAGGCCACAATGTAGGCCTAACTTGTCTGACCCAGCTTAATTTAATGCTTATAACTTACTGGTGTAAAAACTCAATTAGTCACTTACTTTTAGTTATTTGAGTCTCTCCCTTCTCCGGTTATGGTTTAGTTATCGAGAGCGCACTTTGCTGGTACGTCCTCTCGCCCCGTTCGTTTTTCGTTCTCCCTTTGTTCTCCTCTTGCGGGGCTTCTTGTACCAGCGTTGTCTTGGTTTATTCCTCGGTTGGTTGAGCGGTAATGTATCTATTACCGAGCACGCTCCTCCACACAGTATTTAAATACTAGTGTGGAGAATAACTCTGGTGAGCAACCAATTGGTTTCTTCCACCCAGTTATTGACATAAAAGGAATTTAATAATTGTTAGATTAACTACCTACCTACTCAGTGAACCATTTTCGTTACCTCCCAACTACCCACTCATCAGTTTTCCATATACTGGGGGCCCCGGGAGATAAAAATTTGGTGTCATTGTCACCAATTTTTGTGTCTGAGTGTAGACTAGCTAACTATTTAACTGTAAATGCCTGTTAATCTGATTAACAGTGCCTATCCTCACCTTCCATAGAGAAGGTGTAGCATTTAATTAGAGAGAAAATATACATCCATAGGATGAAACTGTCTATGGTCTTTACCATAAGAAAAGAAAAAATGAAGTTAGAAGATAAAATTACAATTCCCCAGCATCTATTTTTTGTTGTAAAAATAGTCGCGCCTTTAATGCTGTTTGTCGTTGAGGTCTTGTGTCTGTCAATGTTGTAGTAGGATGCGTTACCACTCCTACTGTCAAAGGAATAGTTACTGGAAGTTCAGTGTCTCCAGTTGTTACTGTCAGTGGAGAAGGTTCTCCAAAGTCCATTGTTTTGGGTCCAGACTCTAAAGGGTACAAAAGAGAAATGTCTCTTGTTGTGTCACCCGTTGAAGTCCTTAATTTGACCACTCTTGTTACCCGTCTGCCCTGGTCTGAGTTCTGAAACTCTAGCCAGAGGCCAGTATTGTCTTGGAGTACTGTCATGTATGAGAACAAGGTCCCCTACCTTAATTGTGTCAGACCAATCCTTCTTAGTCATTTGTTTATGTCTCTCCCTTAGACCCATCAAGTACTCAGTTTCCACTGTTTAATGAAATGAGCTTTAACTCTAGTTAAATGTTGAACTTAGTCTGTAGTTCATTATGTCGTTGAGTCCAGTTTGGGTCTTCTGAAGAGTCTA
Source organism: Bathynomus jamesi (assembly GCA_023014485.1). Classification (NCBI taxonomy): domain Eukaryota; kingdom Metazoa; phylum Arthropoda; class Malacostraca; order Isopoda; family Cirolanidae; genus Bathynomus; species Bathynomus jamesi. Next base: position 795,226 of record JAJOZX010001168.1, on the reverse strand, counting down.
TATTGTAGTCCGGCAGGAGACTAACTTGTTCTCCCCGAATCAAATGATTTGGAGTTAATGGTTCCGGGTCATTAATGTTGTCACTCACATAAGTGAGTGGTCTATTGTTAATGATGTTCTCAATCTCAGCCAGGAGAGTGAGTAACCCAAATAAGTGTATCTGTTTTTTGCCAATTGCTTTCTTCAAGCAATTCTTTACTGTTTGTATATTCCTCTCCCAGATAGAACCATACCAAGGAGAGGCAACCGGAATATACTTCCACTTTATGTTTGAATTTTTTATATATAATTGTGTGATTTCATTGCTTAACAAGTCGTGGATGACTTGTTCACCAGCTTTGAAATATGTAGCATTGTCAGTCCAAACTGTCTTTGGTACTGAATGTCGTGCACAGAATCTCTTAAAGACAGCAACAAAAGATTCTGCTGTTAGGTCCTCCACAACATCCAAATAAACAGCTCGTGAGGCAGCACATGTAAACAGTACAATGTACATTTTTTGTTCAGTGTCACCCACCCCTACAGTCAATGCTCCTGTATAGTCAATGCCTACAGTCTCAAAGGGTCTGTTGAGAGTAACTCTCTCCTCTGGCAAAGCAGGAGGATTTGGTTTCCTATAGGGCCTAGCATGAATACGCCTACATGTAACACACTCACTCAGGACTGTTTTAACAGTGATCCTTCCCTTGGGTATCCAATAAGTTTTTCTTAATGTAGTTAGTGTCTGTGGTACCCCCATATGATATACATCATTGTGTGTTTTTCTGATGATTAATGTTGTCAAATAGCTAAATCTAGGTAAAAGGATTGGATTTTTGCTTTTGTATGACAGTTTTGATTTGTCTAATCCCACTTTACACCTTAGAAGGCCTTCCTCATCTCTGAACAAGTTTAGATCCACAACTACTGATGGTACAGGTTCTTTTTTTTGTTTCCCATTAGTTAAGAATTCTAACTCTTTATTGTACTCTTTTTGTTGTTCTTGGCCTATCCAGTATTGGGTTGCAACTTCTGTATAATTATGATTGTTTTTATTTAGCTGTTTGTTAATTGTAGCTAAACAGTTGTGAGCAAACCTCAAACAGTAGGCTGTCACCCTGACAAGTTTGTTGAAATCAGAATACTGTTCATAATTAGTGATTGGTTCAACCTTTTCATTTGAAAAGATCAAATTTAATGTCAAGTTAACTTGTTCCACAGGCCATTGGTCTGTATTACAGAGCCACTTAGGTCCCATAAACCAAGTTTTGTTTGACTTCAACAACTTGTAGGATAAACCTCTGGTCAGAAAGTCTGCTGGATTCTGTTTAGTTGGAACATAGTGAAAGTTTACTTGTAGGCTTTCATTAGCGTCAGCTATTTCTTTTAGCCTATTTTTACAAAGATATTCTTACTATAATGCTATCATTCCGTATCCAGGCAAGACAAATCTGACTGTCAAGCCAGACGTGGATATGACTTAAGTACACGTCATAGTAAGCATCCTTAAGCAATGAAATGGTTTTAATGGCTAATGTAGCAGCCAATAGTTCCAATTGAGGTATGGTTCGGGTAGGTTTGAGAGGTGCAACTTTCCCTTTTGCATAAATTAGATGACTTTCTGTCGGGCTTACAAGATACGCACAGCACCCATAAGCTTGTGTGCTTGCATCAGCAAACACATGAAGTCTCTGGGGCTTATCCCTAAACCCACAGCACCTTTTAATTTTGATGTTCTGCACTTTTGTTAAATCAGTAGCTAACTTCTTCCAAGATTTTTGATTTTCATTTGTTATTGGATCATCCCACCCAACATTTGTCCTCCAAATTTCTTGGAGGAGAATCTTTGATTTTTTGTTGAAGGCAGGAATAGACCCATGGGATCAAAAATTTTGGAAGCCTCTGATAATATTTGTCTTTTAGTATTTGCTTCCTCATCAAGTTTAAAACCTTTAGTACAGATTGAATCATGACTGTTAGAAGTTGCATCCAAATACCAGTTCATACCTAAAGTTTTAACTCTGTCTGATGGCTCAGTAAGACCATTATATATCCTTTAAAATCTTTTTGTTTAAATCCTCATCATTTGAAATCCACTCTTTAAGTTCAAAGTTACCTTGTTGCATAATGTTTTGAGAGTGTTCATAGACTCAGATAATTCAGATTTGTTGTCGTTGAGCCTATTAGATTGTCTACGTAAAAATGTTCCTTAAGGAAGTTCAATGTTAGAGAGTTATTAAACTGGTTTAAATGATGTTTAATTGTCAATGCTAATAGGCTAGGTGAGCAATTGGCTCCAAACAACACAACGTTAAATCTATAGGTTATGAACCCTTTATTCAAATCAAATGGATCCTTGAACCATAAGAACCTAAGTTGGTTCTTATCATATTCATTTTTAAGATTTATTCTCAAAATGCCTTTGAAATGTCACTTTGTACAGCATATTTGTCTAACCTGAACCTCAGTAAGATCTTCACAAAGGTCAGAAATGAGATTAGGACCCTCAATCAAGCAATCATTCAAACTGTGTTTATCACTGTCTTTGAGGCTACAGTTATATACTACTCTGAGTTTTGTTGTTGGGCATCTTGTCGATAACCCCCTGTGGGTTAAATAATGACAACCATCTTTTTTAAAAGGGTTATTTGTTACTTCTTCAATGAAGCCTTTCTGTAGCTGTTCTTTGAAGACATCACTGTACTTTACAATATTATTATCTTGTCTGAGTTTTTTCATTACTTTATAAATGTCCTTTAGCTACTTTGAGATTGTCTCTTAAAGTTGGACAATTTATTTTCCAAGGTAACTCAACAAAATACTATTGTCTTTGCACTGATGGTGTCTTCAAATCTTTCTACCATAACTGATCTTCTGAAGTTTGATTTGTGTCATGTATACCCACAGATTCTAGCAACCATAAAGTTTGAATTGCCTCATCCAAAGTTTCATTTGATAATGATGAATTAATGTTCTCAGTTGAGATAATATTATTCAAAGTGTTGCTATTCTTACAGGTGTTATGTAGGACTGAGTTGAGGCACATAGTATTTGTTGGTCATGAACTGTTTTGGTTTAGGTCTAGGTTTGTATTCTGATAGGTCACCCAAAGGGGCTATCCCGATGGAGTCTGAATAGCTATACCATCACCTATCTCTACTATGCCCTTATGAATAAATTAATATAATCTGCCCCTATTAGCATTTCAATGTTAGCTACTGTGTTGTTAGTGATATGTCTATCAGCTATTTTGTAGTGTTTTCCCAATGATTTATGGTTTGTTCTAGTTTGGGTATAACCAGTTTGTTTTGTCCTACTTTAGAAATAATAACTGCTTCAATTTCTTGAATTTACTTCCTAATGTAGTTCCAGGTCAATTGTCTTATAGCTATTTTTGTCCGAGTTTATCTTTAACAAAGGATGCAATATTGAGGTTTTGTTCATTCGGGTTTGGTGTCAAACCCAATTTATTAACTACATTTTTTGAAACACAATGTTTGTTGAGAACAACAGTCTATAAGACATCTCACTGGAGTGGTACTACCCTCACTATTCACTAAGTCCAAAGTAATAGTTGGTAAAAATCTCAGTGTTTCTTGTTACATTGTTTGAACAAGCAGAATGTCCCATGAAAGTGGCATTTTCTTGATTACCTTTGTTTGGGGGAGGTATCTTTTGAGTTTGAGAGTACTATTGTTTGGACACTTTGGTGAATCACACATTGATGAGACATGTCGTAAACTTTACAAACTTACACTTGAATCTTAACCTAGATTTACAGTCTTTCTTATAATGTCCCTGGCCAGTACACTTTTTACACAGGTTCAACTGTTCACATCTTTAGCCCTTTGGTTAAAATCTGAATATTTGTCACACCCAGTACTACTGTGTTCATTACTTGCACAAATTTGCAATATGGTGTGTAAGTTGAGGCAGCAGTTTACATTAAAGTTCTGTAGTAGGTGTTCGTGTTTTATAGTTGGTCACATTTGATTCTACAGTATCAAGTTTTGTCTGTTTGGCTGTAGCTAGTTGGTCTCGGGAACAGTCTTTGGTTTATCCATAGTCTGGGTCTTATGTGTTGGAAATCTCCTCAAGTTGTAATTAGTTAGGATATTGGGGAAATGTTTTCTTATTTGTTCAAATTAGGAAATTTTCTCCGTCTTTAGAATTAAATTATCTTTAACCCTCGAAGGAAGGCACCTAAGTACTATGCTTTGTATAATCCAGATGAAGTTTTAATATCTATCTCATTGCTAACCAGTTGTCCTATAATAGCTTCTAATTTTGTATAAAATTTTCCATATCACATGGTTATCTTTAGGTGCAAATTCAAAAATTTGTTGACATTAATTCAATATAATCACATCTTTATTAACGTAATACGTTTTTAAAAAGATCAATAGCTACTTCATATGAATCCCCTATGCTGGTAAATAGGCTATCAGGTTATAGGCTGGCCTTTAAGGGAATAGTTAAGTAACTAAACTTTTCAAACAGTTGAAATATAAGGTTTAACCTAAAAATTCTCAAATTTGTCAATGAAAGATGGAATTGTACCGTGTCCCTTCAAATGTTGGATTTGCAAATGGGTGAACTGAGCCCAATTCTTGTGACTCAGGATTTAGCATGCCACTTAAATTTTGTTGAAGGTTAGCCTACTTTGATTAAATCAGAATTAGGTTTTTTGGTGTTAAGTCAGTCAAACGAGACCGTAGTCTCCTTATTTGCTGTTCAATTGAGCTTACCTGATCATCATCATCAGCGTAAAGGTCTATCAATTGTTCTTCAGCCATTTCGGATTCAACTAACTCTGAAAATACTCTCATTAATGGCTATTATTCCTTCTTTTTAATTCCAATTAATAAATTACACTCTCTACATTTTCCTTACCTGGTTGTGTAATATTGTTAAAAGTGTTCACAGCCTTGTAACAGCTCCCAACTTTGCCCCCCTTTTCTTTTTTAACTTTTCATTCCGCCCTGTCCATGTCTAAGTCAAAATTGTTTAACTGGGGATCGTAATGAAATAGAGGACAAGAAGAAATTACCAGAGAAGAGAGAGCACAGACAAAACAGTCGAGTTTAAATTTGGTTTAATCCCCCCCAAGTACTTAGTCACTCAGGTCTAGCTTATAAGAGAATGAGACTCCTTTAATGTAAATTTCCTAGTTAGGCCCTAGGTTGTAGACCTAATTAGGCTTGATTAGCTTAGGCTTAGGCTAGACTTAGGCTATTAGCCTAATTCTGCAATTTTTGTTAAGTAAGGTTAAGGTTTGTAAATTCCCCACACAGGACCACCAATGCGAAAAATGCTCTGTATGAACTGGTCCACAATTAACCCACCCCTTATATCCCAGTCTAACTATAGAGTAGATCAAGTCTAGCCTAGAGGGGTCAGCCTAGAGATTCCGGAAATGGTCCAGAGCGGCAGATAAATTGAGGTCCACAGTAGGATTCCTCACAAGAATTAGGTTAGGGCAATCTACCTTCACCTTGTTAAGCTATGAGTTGATGCTGGGTCTTAGGCCACAATGTAGGCCTAACTTGTCTGACCCAGCTTAATTTAATGCTTATAACTTACTGGTGTAAAAACTCAATTAGTCACTTACTTTTAGTTATTTGAGTCTCTCCCTTCTCCGGTTATGGTTTAGTTATCGAGAGCGCACTTTGCTGGTACGTCCTCTCGCCCCGTTCGTCGTTTTCGTTCTCCCTTTGTTCTCCTCTTCGCGGGGCTTCTTGTACCAGCGTTGTCTTGGTTTATTCCTAGGTTGGTTGAGCGGTAATGTATCTATTACCGAGCACGCTCCTCCCACACAGTATTTAAATACTAGTGTGGAGAATAACTCTGGTGAGCAACCAATTGGTTTCTTCCACCCAGTTATTGACATAAAAGGAATTTAATAATTGTTAGATTAACTACCTACCTACTCAGTGAACCATTTTCGTTACCTCCCAACTACCCACTCATCAGTTTTCCATATGCATGTACTGAACATCGATTTGCTGCCACTCGTTCATCAGCCGGTCCCGAAGTTCCGCCAGAGTCCGTGGGTGTCTATTCCTGCGCTTCACTTTCTGTTTCCAGCCTGAACAACACCTTCGACGCATTCAGGATTAAAGGCTTCATTGGACCTGCGATGTACTCGTCGCCTCCCATCATTGGAGAACAAACAAAAACGGGACTCATTGGACCAAATTACACGTTTCCAATCTGCCGCAGTCCGGTTTTTGTGCTCTGAGCCCATTTATAACGTGCCAATTTGTGACTTGCTGTTAACAGCGGCCTCTTCCGTGGTACCCTGCTCCAGATGTCCATCGCATGCAGTTCTCGTCGCAATGTCCGTTCGGAAATTGGTCGCTGGAGAACCTCAATGGTTTCTTGGAGCAATTGTTCTCTGGTTGAAAACGATTTGCAGTTACTAGACGAGAAACATGGCGGCGGCCCCTATTGTCGAGAATTGTTTTCCGGCCACAGTTACGCCGTCGATTGTCAGTTGATTGCGAGCTACACCACTCTTTGTAACTCGCTGGACAGTACGCGTTGACACACCAACAAATTGGGCTACTTCAGACATTTTGTGTCCGTGGGCTCTGCCAAACACGATGGCTCCTTTTTGCCACTGAGTAACGTCTGCCTCACGACCCATTTTGCAGACTATATCCAACACACACTTTGTTCTTCACCACCTCACGAAACAGATCTGATCCTGTGTGCTACGTCACCGCTACTTGCCACTTACCAATGCTACATCAGCGCCCTCTGTGTGACCTTGAACTTCCTACTATCGGTGCTATTATGGGTGACTAATTTTTTGTCCGGTGTGCTTATATAAAGGTAGAATATGCAGTGTTCCCAAGTAAAGGCCAGATAAAGGACATCCTCAGCTTTGAAGGAAAATAGCTTTGTTTTCAGAGGTCAGAGACTACTTAACCAGTAGCCAGTAAACATTAGGAATACAACTGTTGTTCATGTGGGTGCCTTTAAAAAAGACTGGACGCCGGGCTCAGGCCAATCGCAGGTGAGCCGGGTGTTCCTGGCTATATGAGATTTAGAAAGCAATTATCTCTCACATCAAGTCAAATAGGGTGTCATATTCATTTTAATTCACTCCACTTTTAATCACGTGTTTCAAAAGTTAAACTGAATATAATCATATAAAATTTGTTTCGTGTTTCGGCTTCCCATACGTTAGGCGTAATCAGACACGCTGTCGAGTCATGCAGGCATTCTATGCTGTTAAACGAAATTCAGTATAGAAAACGGTTAAAGTTTGTACTGCAGAATAAGTTCGATAAAACAAATATCATTGTAAGTAAATAAAAAACATGTTAATATAAAAAAAATATATATTAAAAGCACAACCACTACAATAGAGGTGAGGGAAACCAGCCTGGCTTCCGCGCAAAACCAGACGGACACGTGGAGCCAATGACAAGTTGAAAAAAAATATATTATACACACAGTGTGTGTGTGTGTGTGTGTGTGTGTGTGTGTATATATATATATATATCAACGTAAAGAACGACGCTTGTATAGAAGACATTCCGCGCAAGATGAGGAGGGAGAACGAACAAATGAAAAAATGAGGTAACTACCCGGGAATCGAACCCGGGATCTTCCGATTGCCGGTCAGATATGATAACCATTACACCATGGGCCTCACTCGATTAAAAGTCGTAATTCTCCTACATACGCGCAGAAACCAATGCCCCGAGGGGGGCACCTCCCGCATGCCGTACATATATACATTTTCAACTGCAAAGAACACGCAGTATAATTAACGTAAAGAACGACGCTTGTATAGAAGACATTCCGCGCAAGATGAGGAGGGAGAACGAACAAATGAAAAATTGAGGTAACCACCCGGGATCCTCCGATTGCCGGTCAGAGATGATAACCATTACACCATGGGCCTCACTCGATCAGAAGTCGTAATTCTCCTACATACGCTCAGAAACCCGGGTTCGATTCCCGGGTGGTTACCTCATTTTTTCATTTGTTCGTTCATGAGCATTTTCATGAGCGATGTCGAAAGGGTTCTCCATCTGAGATTTGAACTCTTCTTCCTTCCTGATTTGGGTTTCTGAAAGCCGGTTCTAGTTTTTCCGAAGCAGCTTTCATTCTTTGTTTAACTTCATTATTTTCCAACAATGTGATCTTTCCGTTTTACGGGGACTCGAGCGCGGGCCCAAAACTCCAAAATTTCATTCATCACATCAGTGGCTGCTTCACGAATTGGTTTATGAAGCGAAAGATGATTGTGGAGGAAGACTGCAAGGACCTCTCCGATGGATGGAAGCTTTTGCCCTGTCAGCTTCTCCGACGTTTTGTCCACAAGGTAAAGCGCAGCATTGCTTGATCTCGTGTGTTTTGCCATCATTACAGTACAATTTGCTAAAAAATACAGAAGTTGTTTCGATTCACTATTCCAAAATATTAATCAAGTTGCAAACAAAGTTCAAAGGATGATGAACGCTTAACCATATTATCTCAGATAAGCACTGAGCAGATACGCTTGTAAAGTGGCAGCAGCTACACAACACTCGTATCCACGTAGCAGCAAGAGAGACAGTGAACTGTAGTGCATTGCGCTGTATGTCAGGCAGCGCATACGTACCACGAGTAATGGGATGCCATCTATCGCCTACAACAAATAGTAGAATTGTGCACATTAATGCTAAATTACAAAGTTGCTAAAAAAAAAATTTATTGAATTTCATGTTATGTTATTGAAAAACATCTTGAGATAGTACAGTGGAGTCCCGTAGTGATCTAATTTCAGGAACTATTTACAAAGCTAGTTTTAATTAGTTGTGTAAAAATCAACTCGATCTGAAGAGGGTTAACACTTCTCGTATTTAACCGACATGCATATGGGGCAATGGCAAATTGGCGCGCAAAATTCTGTTCGTTTGAGCTACCTGTAAATATTGATATTTTCAAGAAATATTTTATGAGGATTATTTTTGTGATAATTGCCACCATATTAGTTGTTGGGAGCATATATACAGTGGTGGGCACGCGCAACGATTTTTGTAGCGCCGCAGCCGCAACCGCAACTCTGCTGAAATAGTTGCGCCGCACGCGCAAGCGCAACCCTTTTCAAAAAGTTGCGCCGCAAGCGCAACCGCAACGCGCAACTTTTGAAAAATAAATAAAATAATATTAAAATAAAAAGCCTTTTTACAAGTTAAACAAAATATATCTGATACAGATCGGAGAGTCCAGCCCGTTTTGGCTTCAGAACATCCTTCCCCAAAGAGAACAGACGTTCTACAGCCGCACTTGAGGGAATGGGTGTGTTATACTGCACAAAGAGGTCTGTCAGTTCCTTGCAAGTGAACACGTTCCTCGCGATATTTTTCTCCGGCCTCTTGTCCAGGAAACTGTTCACCAGCATTGTGCTCTCCTTCTTCTGTTTGCTGATTACTCCTGTGTCGTACAGCTGCTCGAGGAAGTCCCCTTTGTCTGCCGCTTCCGCATCACTGCTGCTGCTGCTGAACTCTTCATCCTTCCTGGTCCTGTCCACCAACGACACAACTTTGCTGGTGACCGTCCTCCTCAACTCCTCCGGGTCTCTTCCTGGCACCAGCTCTGGCCATCTTGACAGCTTAAACTGCGGGTTGAAGGCAGTAGCTAAGAGGCAGTCCATGTCTGTAAAGACATGGCCAAACCTGCCCATCAACCCCTCAGTCAAGGCCTCTGTCAGAGGGAGGCAGACGGCCAACTCTTCGTTGTGCTTGTGCCTGTTGCTTCAGTCTCAGGGGAACGGCTGTCAACATTCTCAGTCACTTCAACCTCTCTGTCCATGTCCTGGTCGGCAGAATCAGTGCTGTCGGCCACAGACACCACAAAACGATCCATAATACTAGTACTAGTACAGAAAGTCAGACAGTGATACTGGCGCATTGAGAATGTGACTGAATGTAAACAATTGAAGTGCAGTGTTGCCAGATAAAAATATTTAAGTTACATTCGCTTGGGTTATTTTTACAGAGAAGTAATATTAAATGTTGCGCGTTGCGCGCTAATCTTGAAACTGCATATATAAGTTGCGCCGCAAACAATTCCGCAACTCTCTGTAAAAATGTGCGGCGCAAGCGCAAGCGCAACCAAAAATGTTGCGCCGCAAGTTGCGCCGCAACTTTTTGCGGCGCAACTGCCCACCTTTGTATGTATATATATGTGTGTGTGTGTGTGTGTGTGTTGTGTGTGTGTGTGTGAGAGAGAGAGATTGTTATAAAGCAAAATAAAAACACTCTTCATGAGGGCACCTTAAATAAGACAGAGATCTGTACATAAGATTTAGCTTGTGTAAATAAGACTTACTGTATGCGAGGTCGAAATTCAGTATATTTGCATAATGTCGATTAAAGATTTGGCTACTATGAACGCCCGGTTAGGTTGGATTAGATTAGTTTTTTTAATTAGGTTAAACTATAGTTAAGTTACTTAGAAAGTCTAAGATGTTGAGAAATGCAGTTAAAGTTTGCATGAGGTATATAACTCATGTGTGTGTGTGTGTGTGTGGTGTGTGTGTATATATATATATATATATATATGCGTCTCGGTGGTGTAGTGGTTAGCGTCGCTGACTACAAATCCATCGGCCCCGGGATCGAGACCCTGTGACGAGGCGGCGCGTAGCAAAACCCAGCTGTTCATCCTTCTACACAATAAAAAAAAAAAATTGGTTCGTAGATATATGGGTGGCCTATTGGCTAAGACGCTCGGTTGCTGGTGTGGCGTGATTCAGATTCCATGTTAAACTGTAGGTCTGAGGTGGAGTGACAAGCTTAACCTTCGTCAGAATAAATAATTTGGGTGGAAGCAAAACCAAGTTAACGAAGGTTATATATATATATATATATATATATGTGTGTGTGTGTGTGTGTGTGTGCGTGTGTGTGTGTGCGCGTGTGTTTAAAAGAAAAACTATCAATAAATATCTTTATAAATAAATACCTTTAAGTAAGAATTTGGGAAACCCCAAACAAAAATAAGAATAATGAATCCCTCTGAACGACCTGTTTTTCTATATATATATATATACAGCAGGTGTTCCAAAAAATGTCCTTATTTATAAATAAATGTTCTAAGCTCAAAAAGTAGGAATCTAAACACAGACAAACGCAATAGGTACGTAAAACAAAGGCGTTTCTTAACCTTAATGAAACACCATTTTTAGTGTAATCACCATTTTTTTCTAACAATAGTCAACCTTACACAAATATTTGACATAATTTTCGGAAATAGCTCAGCTGGGATGTTGTTGATTACCTTATAGACTTTGGTCTTTATCCCTTCATCTGTCTTAGGCTTGGTAGAATAGATCCTGTCTTTTATGTAACTCCACAAAAAAAAGTCAGAAGATATGAGGTCAGGTGAGTATGGGAGCCATTCCACTGGCTCATAAAGGGAGATTAGTTGGCAGGAAACGTGCTTCCTCAAGAAGTTGCGAGTTTCACAAGCAGTGTGTGGAGGTGCTCCATCCTGCTGAAACCACTGTGAATCTAGGGTAATACGTTTATTTCTTTCACAGAAAAACAAATTAGTTGTGGTAAGTAGAAATCTTGTAGCATCTGACAATATGAATCTTGCATTACCGTTATTGCGTTTCCATTTTCATTCTCAAATATAGGGACCTACTACGAGCAGAGGCGGATTAAGACACCTCGGGGCCCCGGGCAATGAAGAATATGGGGGCCCTTTTCTATAGCTTTTTATTAACAATGTACAATTTGTACATGTAAGTACATAGTACATTTACACGAATTATATGTACGGTGCTGAGGCTAATTCAGAAACAAACTTAAAAGAACCTCACCACAGAGTATTTTGCCGTTTGCCAAAACCAAACAGTATTAAACAAACTTTACTTTAGGGCCTATAAGACATAAAATAAAACAGGGAATTTGTCAGTTTGTGTACTCTGTCATATTTAATCGAAGTAGTTTGCGAAATCTCGAATTATATCATCGAAACTCAGTTGATTGGGGGGCCCTCAAGCATGAGAGGCTGAGGCTTCAGCCTCAATAGCTTCAGTGATAATCCATCACTGATTGTATTATTTATTTTTATTAAGAAAGTTTTTTATTTGATTTTTTAATAATAGAGTAATTGAATAAGTGTCCCACATCACAATAATGTTTTCTTTCATCATTCATCAGAAAGCACATTTTAGAGACGAAACAATATTGTCCAATTATTTATAGTCCTTACACAATTATACCAAAGATTATCTAAGCCTTGGTTATACTCTTATTTTAGTTTTTTAATTCATATATTTTTCCTAAACTCTATATGATAATGAAAAAGACAAAAAAGAAATCAATACTTTTGATGCTTGAAAATTTGTCGTACATAGAATAAGAAGATGAAAATATTTATTTTTATAATAATTTCAAGTTGTCTGGAGGTCCGGACCCCCTCTAGGGGTGGACACCTTGCCGCGGCAGGGGGCTTCCGTGTTCTGACCTAGTGGGCTACGTTGGCGGGGGCTCAGCACCCGTAAGGGTCACCCATGGCTGACAGGCTACTGGGGAGACCGGACGAAGAGCAACCAAGGTCTTTGGCTCCCAGTACGGGCCTTCAGAGCTGTCGTCCGGAGGTGGCGCCCTTAGGACGTCACCGTGTTGACTGGTTGGGTCTCCGGGCCGGTGAGACTGGGGTAGGCTGAGGACTTTGCGCCGTTGGTGGAGAACTTTCGTATCGCGGGGCCCGTTTTTAAACCGGCAGTCTCCCCCTGGGGACGAGGTATACCGCCCCCTGCGGTTTGCCCTCGGCCTCCCTTTATTACCGGTAGGCAGTTTCTCGCGTTTCCTGGGCCCGTTTTCTTTATTTTTATTTGCTTATGCATTCATTTACTTCTTCTATTAGCACTCGGGTGGTTGTCAACCAAGCCCTCGAGTCCTCTATCACTGGAAGACCGCGTTTTGAGGGGGTCAACCCACCTCTGGCTGCGGAACACTCGCGTTCTTCTCGATCTAAGAACTCTCATAAGTCTTGTCCCCGTAAATTCCGTGACCCCTACGTAGGGGCCGATGACTCTGACTACCCTCGATTTCTGGTCCTCCGTTCTTCCGCCTCTCCTCCTCTGTCACAGCGGGACGTTTTTGCGGTCTATGATGATTTCACTTCCCGTTGTGGCGATCCCCGACAGATGTGGACACAGAACGATGGCTCTCTTGTCGTGGAAGTCTCTTACAAGGCCCAGTACCAGAAAGTTTCGGCCCTCTCGACCTTGGCTTCTGCTCCACTGAACTGCCTCCCCCGACTCTTCCTTTAACACTTGTACGGGTGTAGTCCATGCCTCCTGTCTTTTTGAATATTCACATTTGGCTCTTCTCACCTGCCTCTCTTCTCGGAAGGTGACCCGTGTTTACTGCACCCCCCGTATGGTCCAGAGGCCAAGGGTTCCATACCTCTTATTGATCTTGACTTTTGCCAGTTCCCAGTTACCTGAGAAAATTTCCGGTCCGCCGTTATACCCCTAGACCACGTCGGAATTTTATGTACCAGTGGTTCGGACACGTCAGTAAGACGTGTCGAAGTTTCCCTGGTATTTGCGTCAATTGCGTGTCTCCGATGCATGGTTCCTCCTGTTTCAATCCTCCCCGCTGTGCCAACTGTCGAGATGACGACGCCGCCTCCTCCTCTTCCTCCGACCTACTTATTTGAGCGTGAAGTCCTATCACTCTGGGAATCTGACAGGGTCAGCTTCCACTAAGCGAGGGCCCGTGTTAGATCCACGTTCGTTCGCCCCGGCCTTTCCTTCGCTCAGACTCTGCGTCCTTCCCGCCCTGCTACCTCGCGTTTACCTCGAATTTTAATCACTTCTGTACCATCCTCTTGCCCATCCTTACTGAACGGACGCATTCCCTGGGCTCTCTGATATTGTTTCTACTTTTGGGTATTGTCGATAAATTTACTGTTGGAAAGTTCTGAATTTTATATACTTGCGTTTATATTCACACTGTTATTAGTTATGTAATTGAATATTAGTGTTTTTAGCGATTTAGAAGTTTTCATAGCGTGCCGGCTTAATTTAATTTAAACTTGTGACGGTTATAAACGTTAACTACCTTAACTTGCGCGATGCCGTCGCAGAAAGGGTCGTGTGCTAGGTGTTGGGTTAATCGATGGTATACTGATTTTAAAGAATACAATGGCGATCCTACGGCGATTACTGAGAGATCGGTTTGTTTCTTTTGTGAGTTAAGGGAAGAGATAGTTGATTTAAAACGTAGTGTACGCGAGGTGAGGGAGAGACTTGCAACGCTTGATGAGGGCAGGGGTAGGCTTACAGTTGACGAAGGCCGAACCTATACTAACGTTGAAGACGTTAGTAAGTTGAAGGGTGAGGTTAAGAACCTAGTTTCTAATATAGATAGCTTATCGGGAAGGTTAGACAGAGTTGAGGAAGGGGTTAAGGTTGGTCCGAAATTAGTAGACGGGGAGGGATTTAGAGTAGTTAAGGGTGGAGCTAGGCCACGTACGTTAGGTGATAGGAATTCCTACCCCCCCTATCGAGGTTTCGAACCCTTTCGCCCAGTTAGATAGGGATGTGAACGATGGGGAAACGATTTTAATTGGGGACTCCTTAGTGCGTCATATGGATAAGGAGTTCGTTGAACGGAATCCAACCAAGAGGAGGAGGGTCTGCCTACCAGGGACCAAGGTTGACAGAATTAGAGATGAAATAGATAGGATTGATGTTGCCTCCCGTCACTCGATGTTGGTGACGATGGTAGGGGGCAACGACTCGTATAGGCGCGATACGAGAGTGCCTCACGGTTTAAATTTTAGGATTACGTCAAAAACAATATTTTTGAACACTAAACTAGAAGAGATTTGTGGTCAGGAAAATGTACCCTTCGTAACCGGGCATTCAATTAACCTAACAGGTTAATATTGGTTATTTCACCTAAATATCTTCTGATCTTTTCGTATTAGGCACTGCGATATGCTTTGAAGTTAGGGCGCCTAGTATTAGCATTAATTTCGTTGTTGTTTATAGACCTCCAGTTCAACCCCTCGATACCGACAATAGATTTTACACACTTCTTAGTAACTTTATTAATAATTGTGATAGTATAGTTGTCGGAGACTTTAACTGCGCTAATGTTAATTACGAGATTTACTGGTAATGATGAGGGTTTTAGACTGATTGAGTTCATGGAAGATAATTTTTTACGACAGATGGTTACCGAACCAACGCGCGGTGACAGTATTTTAGACGTGGTGATGACGAACGACGAAAATATAGTCGAAGGTTTGGAAGTAGGTGAGAGTTTGGGATGTAGTGATCACCAAATTATTAGGTTTAAGCTATTGAGAGAAAACAGTAAGGACAGTAACGTAATAGAAGTCCATGATTTTCGTAGGGCTAATTTTGATAGGATGAGAGTAGTGGACTGGGATAATATATTTATGGGTAATGACGCAAATTTTCATTGGGAGGCGTTTAAGGAAAGTTTTATTTAATATCGAAAGGGAGTTTATTCCGCGTAAGCTCAAGCGCGCTAGAAATCATGGTAAGCCCAAGTGGTGGACTAGGGAAATAGGCGACTTTATAAACGAGCGTATAGACTTAATAAGCGCAATGGCACGGTAGCTAACTTTAATAGATATATCGAGATTAGACGTCAGGTTAAAAGATCAGTTAGGAATGCTAAGCATAATTTAGAGATGCTTATAGCTGCAGATAGTAAACATAATCCAAAAAAGTTTTTTGAATACGTCAATAATCTCAAGCCGATAAAAGATAACATAGGCCCTCTAGTAGACGTTAACGGCACTTTGGCTTCCGACGCTCAGGCGATGGCAGGTATTTTCAATAACTTTTTTGCGACAGTTTTTACCGTAGAAGACGTAAATAATGTCCTCGACGTGGACGATATCGTTCCATTTAGTAGCGAAACTATTTTGGATGAAATAACTGTTTACGAGGGTGAGATTGCGTATTATATCGATAAGCTAAAAGCGAGCAAGGCTCCAGGCCCTGACGCGCTTTATCCTAGACATTTGAAAGATTTGAAAGACGTTATCGTAGGCCCCTTAACGAAGATTTTTGATCAGTCACTGGAAGCGGGGATTATTCCTGAAAACTTCAAATTAGCTAACGTTACGCCCATTTTTAAAAAAGGCGACCGCACAATAACTAGCAATTATAGGCCTATTAGCTTAACGTCAATTGACGGTAAACTTTTGGAATCCGTAGTTAGGGATCGTATCATCGATCACTTAGAAAGTAGAATGCCTAGGTATTATGTAGAATACCTGAATTTCATACTTTGCCTGTAACACACACACACACACACACACCACACATGCGTGTGTGTGTGTTATATATATAATATATATATATGAAAATTATTTCACGAAAGTAACACGTGAAAAATATTTATGATGAATAAAACCACGAAGGAAAGGAAACACAAAATAGTGCTCAAGCGCTTTCGTCTAATGACATCCTCAGGAACACTGAAGTACATAAAAGGTTACAGCTATATATAGGTTACAGAAAGAAAAAAATAAAAATAAAAAATAACATATATATATATATATATAATATATATATAATATATATATATGCAGTAAACGGAGAAGTAAAAATAAAAAATAAAAATTAATTATTAAAGGATTTTCAGAGAGGCATACAGATTTGTAAGGAAAAATATCTATTTTAGCACAAGATCAAATGAATTATAAAAATACAAATTTATACTGGAAATCTGCCCGGGTTTTAAACACTCAGCCTTTTATGGTCAAGTTTCGATATATAAAAATAAATGAAAATTAAAAGTTAATAAAGTAGCTTACAAGTTTACCAAAGATTTAGCGTTCTACCCTTCTTATCTAAATCTGTTTTGAAGGAATTCAAAACAACAGGATCGAGTTGAAAAAGACCTTTGCTTATGTTGAAGTTATTTGAAAGTTGGATAATGCAGACTCAAGAATATTTCTATTAACAATGTTGCTGGAGTGAAATAAAACTGAAGCATTATTCCAATCAATACAGTGGGATAACTCTGACAAATGGACAAAAAGGGCACTGGACAACTGTCCTGTTCTAACGGAATATTGATGCTGTTTATACGTGTGTGCAAATCCTTTCCCGTCTGACCTATGTAAAAGGAATCACATTGTTTACACCCAATTTTATAGATAATGCCTGAATATTGGTGGGGCTATTTTTTACTATGATATTTTTCACAATATTGTTATATGAAAATACTACATTAATATCCAAAAGTTTAAGTACATTAGCAATGCCTAAAAAGCCCGGGAAAAATGGAAGTACTAAAATATTTTTTGACAAAGTACGAGTGTTATTATTGACACGATAGAAAGTTCGTTTTGCCTTGTTGAGACAAGATTCCATAAACGCAGATGGATAACACAGATCACTTCCAATACCGTTGATTTTTTCCAATTCGGCATCGATGTATTCCGGACTGGCGATCCTAAGGGCGCGGAGAAACATTGATGAAAAAATGGCCTTCTTAGTGGGGGTGTCATGTCCCGAGTAAAAGTGTACGTAGGACAAATTGTTTGTTGTTTTCCGATAGATACTAAACTTAAAACCTGGGCTTTCTCTATGTAAATTCACTTTCAATAACGAGTATTATCAACAAGTTTTTGGGATGGCCATGGGCAACCCCTTATCGCCCCTCCTCTCCAATATTTATATGGAGTTTTTCGAAATTACTTACATTCCGAGAATCCTGGGGGTTGGCATCCCTTGGTTGCGGTACGTCGACGATATTTTGTGTATCTGGCCCATGAATCGTGACCTGGATAATTTCCTCCTTCAGTTAAATGATCAAGTCCCCTCCATTAAGTTTACTTTAGAAGTGGTTTTTTAACAATAAAAACCTTCGGCTTTACAAATTTGTTACAGTCTCGCGTGTTTTGAAAAACAGTGTAATCTCCCTCAGTATTTGTTTAACATAGTTAAAGGCCTCGTTTATAGTGCGGCGAATGGTAATTACGAAGATAACTTTCCTAAACGTTTTCGCAATAGCCTCTCACAATTAAAAAAAGATGGGGAGCTCCATATTACTAAAGCAGACAAGGCTAACACCATAGTTATTATGGACAAAGTGGACTACATCGGAAAGATGAACGAGCTTCTCCAAGACCCCGCCACATACACCAAACTTAGGAAGAACCCGCAGGATGACGTCATCAAATCATTTAATAGTGGCTTGAAACGCATTCTCAAAGATCATAAGGACTTAATTCCGCTTTTCATGTCCACTTCACCTTCTCTGCCCTACCTTTACGGTCTTATTAAAACCCACAAACCTGGCAACCCTATGCGCCCTATTATTAGCTCGGTGGGCTCTATTACTTATAAACTCTCCAAATGGCTTGTCAAAGTCTTGTCCCCCATTCTCGGAACTATCTCTGATTCACATGTAAAAAATTCTATGGATCTTACTGAAAAATTGAATAATGCACGTACTGAAACACGATAGATTGATCAGTTTTGACGTTTGTTCATTGTTTACAAAAGTGCCGATTGACGATATGCTTGACTTTCTCTCCCAAGAACTACATAAGTATGACCTGCCATTACCTTCAAACATTGTTTTGGAACTTATTAAGCTTTGCATCAAAGACTGTAAATTCACTTTCAATAACGAGTATTATCAACAAGTTTTTGGGATGGCCATGGGCAACCCCTTATCGCACCCTCCTCTCCAATATTTATATGGAGTTTTTCGAAACTACTTATATTCCGAGAATCCTGGGGGTTGGCATCCCTTGGTTGCGGTACGTCGACGATATTTTGTGTATCTGGCCCATGAATCGTGACCTGGATAACTTCCTCCTTCAGTTAAATGATCAAGTCCACTCCATTAAGTTTACTTTAGAAGTGGAACAAGACAATTCAATCCCATTTTTGGATGTGCGCGTACATAGGGAAAGCCCAGGTTTTAAGTTTAGTATCTATCGGAAAACAACAAACAATTTGTCCTACGTACACTTTTACTCGGGACATGACACCCCCACTAAGAAGGCCATTTTTTCATCAATGTTTCTCCGCGCCCTTAGGATCGCCAGTCCGGAATACATCGATGCCGAATTGGAAAAAATCAACGGTATTGGAAGTGATCTGTGTTATCCATCTGCGTTTATGGAATCTTGTCTCAACAAGGCAAACGAACTTTCTATCGTGTCAATAATAACACTCGTACTTTGTCAAAAAAATATTTAGTACTTCCATTTTTCCCGGGCTTTTAGGCATTGCTAATGTACTTAAACTTTTGGATATTAATGTAGTATTTTCATATAACAATATTGTGAAAAATATCATTGTAAAAAATAGCCCCACCAATAATTCAGGCATTATCTATAAAATTGGGTGTAAACAATGTGATTCCTTTTACATAGGTCAGACGGGAAAGGATTTGCACACGTATAAAACAGCATCAATATTCCGTTAGAACAGGACAGTTGTCCAGTGCCCTTTTTGTCCATTTGTCAGAGTTATCAAACTGTATTGATTGGAATAATGCTTCAGTTTTATTTCACTCTAGCAACATTGTTAATAGAAATATTCTTGAGTCTGCCATTATCCAACTTTCAAATAACTTCAACATAAGCAAAGGTCTTTTTCAACTCGATCCTGTTGTTTTGAATTCCTTCAAAACAGATTTAGATAAGAAGGGTAGAACGCTAAACCTTTGAACCTTTGGTAAACTTGTAAGCTACTTTATTAACTTTTAATTTTCATTTTATTTTTATATATATCGAAACTTGACCATAAAAGGCTGAGTGTTAAAACCCGGGCAGATTTCCAGTATAAATTTGTATTTTTATAATTCATTTGATCTTGTGCTAAAAATAGATATTTTTCCTTACAAATCTGTATGCCTCTCTGAAAATCCTTTAATAATTAATTTTTAATTTTATTTTACTTCTCCGTTTATTGCATATATATATATAATATATATGTGTGTATGTATGTATGTTATGTATTTATTTTTATTTTTTTTCTTTCTGTAACCTATATATAGGCTGTAACCTTTCATGTACTTCAGTGTTCCTGAGGATGTCATTAGACGAAAGCGCTTGAGCACTATTTGTGTTTCCTTTCCTTCGTGGTTTTATTCATCATATAATATATATATATATATATATAATACCAGGATATTATGCGAGTAATTGCAAAATCTTAAATATAATACTGTGACCTTGACGAGCCCTTTTATTTGTTAAAAAAAAAAAAGATTCAAGAACACCTTGAACCGTGACTCCAGGTGTTCAGACATTTTAAAGGAAACGTTACAAATCTGTTTCTTTGAAATGAGCTCTGATCAGTGTTTTATTACTATGTAAGTGATAAAGCAAATGAGAGAGAGAGATATATATATAGTATATATATATATATATATATATATATATATATATATATATATATATATATATATATATATATAATATATTCTGATTTTTGGAATGTTTCATCTCTTCAATAACTATGAAGTTATTTCTTCTTTTATACTGAATAATAATAATAATAATAATAATAATAATAACAGGCAAGAAACTTGTTATTTTTTAATACATAATTCTAAATGTCTGTTACCAAACATGAACTGTGTGTTAACCAAAAGGGATGACTAGTATAAATAAATAATCTTTAGTATTGCAAAACGTTTAATAAGAATTAAGTAAAGACCATATAGCGTCGTAGGACTCGCTCGTCTTCTCCTCCTACTCCTTTGAAAGTATATTAACTAACAAAAGGGAAAATAATCTAAACCAAATTTAAAACAAATGCGCCTGTAAGTAATTAATAGTGAGTGAGTAATTGATCATAATCTCCTTGGCTTCTCAATATTATCGTCATTGAAGCCGGATACTCAAGATGAATTTAAGTCATGAAGTGATTTTAACTTAAAATCATGAGGTGGAATTCGGATGAAATAAATCTTGAATATGAATAATGAAGGAATGAAATGGGATTGAAAGAAACTAAAATCTATGTCATTAATAGATTTTTTAAGTTCATTTCTGCTCAGTTTTTCTCATTTTTGTTATTTCTTTGAATTTAACTTTAGAATTATTTACTTTCTTCTCTCTTAATACTCCAACTTACGAATGAAAGATCTTTCAACGTTAATGGGCCTATTAAAATATATAACCGCGGACATATTTAAGGTGTACTCGAAGTAAAAGTGTATATATAGTTTAAGGTACTTTGAACAATACTATTCGCATACCGTTTTAGCCTGAAGTAACTCGTACCTTTTACGTATCCAAGGTATCCAAGGGGCTTTTCCGAAAATGAAAAAACAAAAAATTGTTCGGTATTAGTCCGAACAAAATCAGCTGAGTACTTCTGCTGGTGCTGAAGGTTGAATAGATGTACAGTTAACGTATGAGTATATAAGAATCTCGTTAGGTATACCTGCTTGATGAATAGTACACATTTTCTTTATGCGTTAAACATGTACACATTCCATCGAATTTTTTTTAACACAGAAGCTGCGAATTTCTAATGTTTTCAAAATAAGTGCGATGTTTGTCAATTTTCTTTATCCCAATGTCAACAGTTCCATTGTGAAACAATGTTTTGATACAATTCATACTAAATATATATATATATATATATTTCAGAGTTAAGGGCAACCTGACAGTTATGTGGCAGTTATCTCTGAGGATAATTGTGGGCATTGTCTACTGTGAATTAAGCTGAATGATTTATAAAGATATCTAAAATTACAAAAGCCATTGAACAACCTTTTCACTCAATAGACTTACGATATACAATTTCTTAAAGTCATCACTCTAAACAGAAGTAGACGTTTCATTAGACGTTTCATTACCCCAATTTTGTGAATTTTGAAATGTTTAATACAGCGATTCTGAACCTTTTTCTTCTTTCGTACCCCTTGAACTCTTTTAATGGATTTTCTGGAGTTTCGAGAGGCAGAAAGGATTTTTACTTTCTCTACGACCGTGTGACTCGTGGTCGTTTGTTAATCGTATAAAATTAAAAGGATTATAATTGAGGCGTTCGGGGGAACAGAGGCGAATCAACCAAAATCCCGAATGGTTAATTCGCTTCTATTCGCCCGAGCGCCTCACATTTTCAGGATCCCGTCGCGTACCCTGTAAGATTCCCTCACGTACCCCCCGGTTCAGAACCACTGGTCTAATACATTATACATTAGTTAAACATTTCTTCAGACATTTCAGTAAGTCAGTTAATATGTCTAAGTTGTCCCAATTTTTTAAACACTTGAAAAGACTAATCTGAAATGTCTAATGAAATGTTTAATGAATTACAGTATCTAATAAATAATGAAATGTCTGATGCATCAACGTTTAAGTTTAATATTTGAAATATCAAGTAAATATTTTTTAAAACAGCTATTATTCATTTCAGAAAACTAAGTTAATTAGGAGATGTCGAGTAGACGATTTATATATATAAACAAACATCTAGTACCATTTATAGTGATGATCGTTTATCTGCTGTATTTCGTTTTGGTTTTACAGGTTAGTTTAAGATACAGTTCTTACCCCGAAATCCGCCAGCGCAGGTACCTCAGTGGGTAACGCCACTTCCTTGTACGTAAAGTGAAGACACTGAGGTCGGAGTTTTAACTCCTGATCGTGCTGGGAATAATAATCAGGGAGTTAGTGCACTGGGTCGCATTAGTTGGCCTGAGCACTTTGCCATTTTCGGGCCTTCAACGACTTATTATTACTCCCAGTTCCGGCTAGCGCCCGTAGCTCAGCGAGTAACACAATTTCCCTTTAAGCGAAGTGAAGACAATGATGTCAGGGGTTCGACTCTCCCGACAGTGCTGGTGTTAAGTGCGTAATTTCTCTCCGGGGGTGAGGTCCCTTCCCTTGGTGTCCCTGAATGTTGATGAGTCGGTGGTAGCTGTTCCGTTCGTGGGTGGGTGTTAACATAATTAATGCGCGTCTTTAATTTGGTATAGCGTCACCGATTTCACACACTAAGGATGTCACAAGTTATGGTAGCATGACACCAGTTATGTTGTTTTTCTTCACGTAATATTTTTCACTCAAACTTCAACTAAGTAGGTTAATATTGTTTACCGTTATTTTTTTACTATTTTTTGTGAAACACAACCGAGTTTTAATATTTTATCTTAAGTTCATTCACAGGTTAAATTATTTAAACTTACGTTATATAATTAATAAAGGGAAATAGGCCTTCATCAGGAATGGAGTAGGCCGAAGGAAATTGGAGGAAGTCTATAACGGGTCAAAGAAAGTAAGCAAGGCCTTGAAAAGAAATTCCCTTTCGCGTGCACTAGAGGGAGTAGGGGAATGAAATTTACTGGACGAAGTACATATTGAAAGTATGCGCTATTTACCCACGGCCTAGGTCGAGATATTGAAATCAAAATGACCAGGTGCGCATTTACAGTGTACTGGGCCTTGGGCAAACTATTTCTCGGGATGTATTATTTTAGTGTGTTAATGAATGACAGTATTTTGTAATGCACATAACAGATATAATTTTTTAACACACAAAACACACATGCGGAAGCCATTCGGCTTATTAATGTGATATTAAAGACTATAACTTAACTATGTACACATACAGTGTATACAGCTACACTAGTAGGCTACACAGTTGTAATGCACTTAATAAACATCTACACAGTTATTGTAATGCACTTAATAAACATCTACACATTTGTAATGCACTTAATAAACAGCTAAACTGTACAGCTTACTATACTATAGATAGAGTGTAGATTTGTAATGAATATTACATAGGACGCTTCCTGGCTTTTTGTTTGGAAAACTGCGTGATTGTGTCTTCGAAACTCACCGACTGCAACACCTCATGCTCTATACTCAACAGCGCCAGGGACGAAAGGCGCTCCTGGCCCATTGTGGAGCGAAGGTAATTTTTGATCAGTTTGAGTCTCGAGAATGAACGTTCACCAGAACAGTTCGTGACAAACATACACAGGTATATTCTCATTGCTATTTCCACGTTTGGGAATGTTCCTTTCAGTTCGTTTGTGTTCATATGCCGATAAAATCTGTTGCACATGTCTTCACGTTCCGTCTGGGATTCTGTTTTCACTTTGGTGAGTTTCATTGGGCAGCGAACTGCAAACTTCTGTTTTTTGTTTGGAACTGCGTGATTGTGTCCTCGAAACTCACCGACTGCAACACCTCATGCTCTATACTCAACAGCGCCAAGGACGAAAGGCACTCCTGGCCCATTGTGGAGCGAAGGTAATTTTTCATCAGTTTGAGTTTTGAGAATGAACGTTCACCAGAACAGTTCGTGACAAACATACACAGGTATATTCTCATTGCTATTTCCATGTTTGGGAATGTTCCTTTCAGTTCGTTTGTGTTCATATGCGGATAAAATCTGTTGCACATGTCTTCACGTTCCGTCTGGGATTCTGTTTCACTTTCGGTGAGTTTCATTAGGGCAGCGAACTGCACAACTTCTGTTTTTGTTTGGAAAACTGCGTGATTGTGTCCTCGAAACTCACCGACTGCAACACCTCATGCTCTATACTCAACAGCGCCAAGGACGAAAGGCACTCCTGGCCCATTGTGGAGCGAAGGTAATTTTTCATCAGTTTGAGTTTTGAGAATGAACGTTCACCAGAACAGTTCGTGACAAACATACACAGGTATATTCTCATTGCTATTTCCATGTTTGGGAATGTTCCTTTCAGTTCGTTTGTGTTCATATGCGGATAAAATCTGTTGCACATGTCTTCACGTTCCGTCTGGGATTCTGTTTCACTTTCGGTAAGTTTCATTAGGGCAGCGAACTGCACAACTTCTGTTACCAGCTCTTTCTCCAGATCAGCCGGATAGCATTCTACTAGATGTTCAGCTGACCATCGAAGACTGTCGATGTCCAGGACTAGAAGGAAATACAAAAATCCAAATCTTTTCTTCAGGACAGCGTACGCTTCTAGACGAGTGTTCAGAGTGGTACACAGTTTATCAATTATCGGTAGAAATGCAGTGGTCCGAAATGAATCTCTTGGTGTCAGGTTCGTATCTTCGGCAGTTCCGATTTCGTCATGATGGCGCTTTCTCTTCTTTGTGCGTTGAGTCGATTCCTTGTATACTCGATGACCACACTTTCCGATGCCCTGGTCCTCGAATTCGTCAAATCTTGATCTGAGATCTTCAACAAATTGCAGTAGTGATTTCAGCAAGAGGGTGGCTGAGTCTAACGACATTCCTTGTTTTTGCTGAGATGCATTCGTTTTTTGAAATCGTTCGAGAATAATGTTCCATAAAACCAATAAAATGGCTGTTTCGAGTCGTTGAAGCTGTTTAGACAATGCCCTGGCTTCGATCCTGGCTTCTGCAGTTTGGCTGGTATCTGCTGCTAGCTCATCCAGTACCACGATATTCTCGGCGTAGCCTTCGGTTAAAGATTGGATGGCATCTGATCTCGCTGGCCAGCGGGTATCGGAGAGACCTTTGCCGACCCTTAGTTTCTCACTACGGGAACTACTATCAAGAACCTCTACATGTCGACGCCATCGGTATGTCGAGGAGACGAGAAACGTGTAGACATTCTGAATGAGCATAAACAATTCAACGGCTGCTGTGCAACTGTCCACTGCTGATTTACCCACAAGATATAGTGATTGGCACATGCATGGCACAAACTGAGCATACGGAGATTTTGACTTCATGTGACTCTTTACGCCGTTGTATTTCCCTGCCATATTGCTTGCGTTATCATAAGACTGTCCTCTGCAGTCTCCAATTCGAATGCCATGCGTCTCCAGAAAGTTGAGGACCACGTCGGCGATTCCTTTCCCTGTATGTGTGTTCATAGGTATGAACTGTAGAAATCGCTCGACGGACCCAGACTCAACCACATATCGGACGGTGAAGCACAGTTGATCGGTGTGGGAAACATCAGGCGTAGAGTCGACGGATAGAGAGTAGTATTTTGACTGCTGGATTTCTCGGATAATCGTCTGAAGTACTTTATCGGCCATCAACAGTATGAGTTCCTTGCAAATGAAATGAGAGAGATACGAGGTGTGTCCGCTACCTTTGTTGGCATGCTCGCTTATATGAGCAGCTAGGAAACTGTCATTCTTACTTAAAAGTTCCAAAATTCCGTAATAGTTGCCGTTGTTTGGTGAACCGAAACGGGAGTCGTGTCCACGAATTGCTAGTCCTCGTGACGTGATATACTTGATAACGTCGACACAGCGCCGCAAAACTTCCTGCCAGTAGTTGCACTCCTTTTCAAACTGGTTCACCAGTTTCGAATCAACACGGCCGGAGACAGACTTTCTAGCACATTTTCCGTGTGCTTCTACCGATTGTCTACCATGCTTCCAGTCGTTGAATCCGATTGTGAACTTGCTGTCTGCCCTCGACATTAATTTACAGACAAAACAGTAAACACAGCCTGTGGACTCAGAACAGCACAGCCATGACACCTCAATCCTCTCATTCGTCAGGCTATGTTTCTCAACAAATAACACTGGTATGCATATTAATTTTTTTTGTCTGCTGTGAGGGTTTTTTCAACTCATATTATATAATTCGACCATGCTGAATTCGAAAATGACATTGGTTTTCCTCAATCAGGTCAGGTTTTTTTCTCTATTGGCCATTTATTATAAGTCGAATTTTATCCCCAAATTTATTGATTTTTTTAGCTTAAACACTGTAGATACGAGTAATATTATAAGAACACTCGTGAAAAATGAAAACATTGTGTGAATAAATACTTTTATTCATACAATGAATATGGAAAAAAGTTTATTGAGGAAGGAATGAAGTTTTTTTGGCTTTCCGTCTGTGTTTTTCTTCGGGCACGTCTCGCTTCAAACACCAGCAATAGTCCGCCAGCATATTGATATCCCAGTTTCCCTGGTACCTCTCTTCCATTATTTTGATATCTTGGTGAAATCGTTCACCCTGTTCCTCACTATAATCCCCGCAATTTTCAGGAAAATAGTCCAAGTGGGACCACAAAAAGTGCATTTTTATGGACATGCGCGACCCATGAGCTTTGAAAGCTTCCATCAAGTTTTCGACAACGGACTCGTATTCTGGACTTCTACGCTTGCCAAGAAAATCAGTGACAACTGATTTGAATGCCTGCCAGGCATTCTTCTCAGTTGGAGTCATTGCGTTTCCGAACTGTGTATCCTTGATCAAAGTTCGAATTTGAGGACCATCAAAAACCCCAGCATTTAATTTAGCATCAGATATATGAGGAAATTTACTCTCGAGATATCGGAATGCTGAACCCTCCTTATTCATTGATTTGATGAAATTTTTCATCAAGCCCAGCTTAATATGAAGTGGTGGGAGCAAAATTTTTGTTGGTGGTACAAGGGGCACTGAAACGACATTATGCGACCCAGGTTCAAAATTCTCTCTGGATGCCCATTCACGCTATGCATAGTGCTTCTCATCCGCTCGGGTATCCCATTTGCAGAGGAAACATGGGTATTTCGTGTATCCCCTTGCATTCCCAATACAAATGCCACAATCTGAAAAAAAATGAAAATATTTAAAGAATTTAGAGAATTTGTTCTATCAGATAAAAAAATCTATGCATTGGACTGTATCACTTCTGTGGAGAAGTTAAGTGTTCTTATACGCTCTCAAATAACCTTTGGAAAAACAACATAGTCAATAGCAATAGTTTACTTATGATATTAGTATTACCTTCAAATCTCCACAGATCCTCCAGTTATGTTGGTCGTATACGAGAGCATCCAGTAAAATTTTCATGTTATCGTAGCTCTCAGTAAGTTGTACGGAATGTGCTACAGGGACTGATGCAACC
Organism: Bathynomus jamesi; assembly: GCA_023014485.1. NCBI lineage: Eukaryota > Metazoa > Arthropoda > Malacostraca > Isopoda > Cirolanidae > Bathynomus > Bathynomus jamesi. Next base: position 767,421 of record JAJOZX010001168.1, on the reverse strand, counting down.
CTATTCCCAATGTTGAGAAGTACTGCTTTCAAACTTCGTTTAGACGAGTCTATAAATAGCCTCCATTCTGATGCGTTATATGGCAGGCCCAAGGATTCGATTAGCCCCTCAACATTGCAGCAGTACACTAAGGAAGAGGTATTTTCGTGCACTGCAAAAAACTTGCGGAATTCTTCCTCTCGTTTCCTATACCAGGAGAATGTTGTTCCCGGAGCCAGCAAGTTGTCCTCTCGAAGTCGTGAGCCCAAGATCTCGGCATCTAATTTGGAAAGTCCTAAATCCCTGGTAAGATCATTAAGTTTGGCCTGGTTGAGAGGCCTCGGCTCATTTGAAGCGGTATTTTGAGGTGTATATACGACTGGGACTGGTCATTGGCATTGGTCATTGATTCATCATCAGAATCATCGAAGTCCAGGGTTTGAGGTGGGTCGGGTATTGGAATTCCAGGATCATGGGGTACAGGTCTCATAGCAGAAGGAATGTCAGGGTATACAACAATGTGTTTATTCTTCTTGTTAACTCCTGAAAATAGAAACACAGAAACATGGATATAAAACTTGCATATGAAATAGAAGAAGCATTCAGACAGTGGCGGCTCGTGAGGGAAGGCTGCGGTCTGTAAGATATGAAATAGGTCGATGGAGTCTGTATATTTTCTTTCTTTTTCATTCATATTGTCCCTTCGGGGACAATATGAATGAAAAAGAAAGAAAATATACAATCATTGTATATGTAAATGTAACTTGTATAACAATATGTATGTGTAAATGTATTTTCTATAACAATATGTGTATGTAAATGTATGATTACCATTATGGTGAATATTATGCTATATATGGTGAATATTATGTCAAGTTTCATACGAGGATTTCAAAATATTTAAGAAAAATAAATTTATAAGCCCACCTTGGAGGTTCGTCATGCAGAAATAGCAATCTGTCACGTGATTCTTTCCTTCTCTCCAAATCATGGGAATTCCAAAAGGCAAAGATTTCGCTCTGCCTTTGCTCCATCTTCTCAAATTTTCAATGCACGTCTTGCAGCACATATGAGGGGCGAAATTTTTGTCCTGGTCCCCTAGCTTAATTCCAAAGTATGCTCTATACATTGTCTTCACAAATTTAGTGATTTGGGACTGGTTATTTGGCATGGTAACCGTCCCATATGTAGCAGAATCTATTGGGATCATTTTTACACGCTCTATTCATTATGAAATATTTTATCTATATGCCTGAAAAGTAGAAAAAGATATTATACAAGTGAAACAAGTGATGATAGATGTTACTGTTCCAATTCCGCTTTGACACAATCACGAAAAATTCTATTTTACTTATGAGGCCATAGCCGGATAACCTGAGCTGATTGAGAAAAACGGATTGCAGATTCGAAATCAGCAGGAAAACCTCTATAAGAATCACTTACAAAACCCTTGACAGCAAAATTGATGCATACCAGTGTAATGTATTCGTACATCGGCGTGTTGTACCACTTTCAGTAGTTGAAGAGTTACTGAAGTCGGTGTCATAATTTCGGCAATCTGATGTTCCCCGCTCTATCCAGAACTCTCTAAAGTCATCGGTCAGCAATTGTGGCCACAAACCAATGTCATGAATTGCATGTCCTAAAGCTGGTGGGCCTGCTGAACGCAGCTGCTGAACGGGCCTTCTGAAGACGCAGCTGCTGATGTAGCGGAGGCAACTGGTGGGCTTGCTGAAGGGGTTGACGTAGACGAGTCTCCTGAAAATGTAGCTGCTGAAGTAGTGGAGGCAGCTGCTGGGCTTGCTGAACGCACTGACGTAGACGCGTCTTCTGAAAACGCAGCTGCTGAAGTAGCGGAGGCAGCTGGTGGGCCTGCTGAAGGGGCTGACTTAGTTGCTGATGATTTAATCCAATTAGTCAGTTTCGGCACCATCGCAAGAAACTCTTCTCTGCGCTCCTTATCCTTACGCTTTTCACTACCGGGTTTATATTTCCTCCTTCGATCCCGGTCACGGCTCGTTTCCATGTACGTATTACAATGCCAACAATAAGAACATAAATCATGAATCTGCAACAGAAACAACAAGAAGTAAGTTAGTAACAACATTGGAAATGAGTAACACTAACACGAACAACAAATGAAACACCATCAAAGCGGATATTAGAATGTCTGATGCCATGCCGTCTGCCGGAAAAAGTAAAACTCGTCGCAGATGGCAAATACGTGACGTTTAATTTTTTTCAATTGAAATTTGCGGGACCCATCTGACGCGAGGCCTTGGATATTTGCCCGGTGCGCCACCCCTTAAATGCGGCCCTGAAAATGACAAGGAAGCGCAAACAAGATTTTCTCGTCTGATTTGCTGTCACAAGCTCTCGCTTTCGCTCTCTCTGGTGGACTGTCCTCGGCTTCTCTCCGGTTTTGCACACTCTTTTGGTTTATACTCTTTTTAGCATTTTTAATAGCTGTAAGTGGGGCTTCCACCCAAAGCCAAACACTTCAACTATATCTGAACTTAACCTAGCGTTGATTTGCTGCTAAGATTAAGTTCTTTTCTTTTCTCCAATGGTCCAGTTTATTGTGTCATACCGACATATGTTTCTTGTTGGGCCCATTGTCCGATGTAACTGCTGGGGTCCAGGGTCAAAACCTTGACCTGGTGGGATCCCCCACGTTGATCCCTTTGATGAAGTTTCTTCTCCTCTGGGACTGAGAAAAGTTGCACCATTGCTCTCCTCACTCACCCTGGTGCGTAAGTGGATTGAGGGGACCTTTTTATCCTGGGTGATGTCCTGCCAGTGTGTGAGCTTTCCTTAGTAGACATTACGTCCCGTTCTTGTTTGTGGAAAGCTACATACAGGTGGGACGGGGTTTCCCCCGTACCCGTCCCTTATTTTTAGTCGCCTTTTACGACACGCTGGGACCACGTGGGAAGTATTCTTTAAATCCCCTATCCGCCATGTTTCGTCTCGTTCGTGGTTTCCCAGATGTGATTGCGCCTCCAGCCAGAATGTTCCCGAGGTTTTCTTTCTCGCGATCCTAGAACTTACAAACAACTTTAAATACATTATTTTAAGAATTCTACAAATTCACAACTGTTTTATATTATTTAACTAACCTATTTGATCTATCTGACAATATTAAATTATTTTGCTATTTAGTTCAGATACTATTTGAACACTAGACTATTTACAAATGCATGAGTGGATGAAATTGAGGTGTGGCATCGCGTGACTGGTGTTCTCACACCCCATTGGTTAAATAAAAATGTCACGTGTTCCAATAGGATCATATTGAAATCTGTTCGGATGTTTTGCATGCTGAAAAGCAAGTAGGCTGCCTGGATTTCAACTTCTGGCTTATCCCTAATTTACCTGAAGCCTACTTGGTATTTAGGTCATTCCTTTCAAATCCTAACTTATGCTTTTCATTTCAGAATTTTACTATTTATGTTATTAATAATAATTAATAATAAATCCCCCATTTTTTTCAATCCCAACACTGGTCAATAATGGGCTGCATTCGTCTGGCCAAAGCATCGTGCTAGTTTCTGCTCCCCCACCCGCTTTTTATATTTTAACCCCCAGTCTCTTTGCATTAATCTGACATTTAAATTTAATAAATTTAATTGTTTTAAATTTATTAAAGATTAGTGGTTTCAATTCTTTAGAAATGGTGATACAATTGGTGGCTCTCAGTAGAGACAATTCCGTCCAACCAAGGATTTTAATTTGCATGCAGCTATGGTCAAATTAGTTCTAAGGAAATAATAATAATAATAATATAATAATAATAATAATAATATATTATTATTATATTATTATTATTATTATTATTATTATTATTATTATTTACCGTTTCAAAGAAAGGCACTGCACAGAGAATGTAGATATACAATTATTACAGTAAAGGCAGATTTTTAAATACTTTTGACTCTTATGTATATCTTATATATATCTATTATTATTATATCTATTATAAACACTGCCAAATTTGAGGCAGTGAAATATGTCTTTTATAGTAAAATTTACAGTCGACGTTACCGTAGCGATGCAACGCCGTTATTAGTAACCATATATAAGACTCTGTAATTGGCTCTTGCTAAGGGTAACTGCAGTTATTGCAATAAACATTTAGACATCTAATAAAAGAAGCGAATTTCAATGATTTTTATCTTCATATATATATATATATACAGTATATATATATATATATATATATATATATATATATATATATATATATATATATATATATATTATATATATATTAGGGGTGGTCGAAGTTGGTACCAGAAAGGAATAAACATCCAGTAGTTGTCGTTTCATCTATGAAATGTGAAAATCACAAAGAAATGCATTTTGATAAAAGATCAGAATGCGAATTTAGCTTTTAGGTTTTTAATTTTTTCTGTTGTCGCTTCATGCGTAAAATCTCGTATGCGGCATACGCGCAATCAAAACAAAGCAAACCCAAAATTATTAACTTGTTTCTATAAGCATAAATATCAACGTTTTGCTTGTATTTTTATATAATTACTAGTACAGTTCCCGCCGCTTCGCTGACGGTTAAACAGGCTAAACTACAAAAAAAGAACCCAGCCGTGAAAATTTTGAGCTTCACATTGTGTCAACATTTCTGAATCTGGTATCTCCCAAAACCTCCTCACCCCCATTCATACAACTTGTGGGCTAACCCCCTCCCCCATTACCCCCACCCCTCCCCATTACCCCACCCATCCCCCATTACCCCACCCATCCCCCATTACCCCACCCCCACCCTTCCCCCATTGCTAAACTACAGAAAAGAACACAGTCATAAAAATCTTGAGCTTCACATTGCCGCCCGTAATACAATTTCTGAATTTTTTTTACAATTTCTGAATTTTTTTCTCACAATTTTTTCTAACAATTTCTGAAAGTGTGACGGACAGACGGACAGACAGACAGACGGACAGCTCTCTTATTATAATATAGATTAATTATGCATCTTTATTAAAAAATAATGGTAAAATATTATATTTCCTGTGACCGTTCACGCTTATTTCTTACATATTGCTATTCGCATTAACACTTTTCATTATGTTTCAGATTTTCCGGTGTAAATAATGCCGAAAGCGAAAACAAGACACCTGACCCGAAAGAAAAGCGAAGAAAAGTATGGAGGTGGTTCTTGTGAATTATTAATGACCGAACCAAGCACTTACAGGCAGCTGATTCAATACTATTATGACCTTAATCATGCTAACCCTGGCGCAGATTTTTGGGCCTTAGTGCAGCAAGTTAGCAAGGATTTAAAATCCATTTGGTCTTCAGTGAATCCAAGGCTGCCTTTGATTAATGACAAATCCATTGACAGAAAGGTTAAAGACCTACTCACTCTTGTGAAAGACATTAATCGCAAGCATGCTAAGGCAAGTGTCAAGCGAAATCTGGATGCTAACTTGGACAAACTTTTTGATATATCTGCCTGTTCCTGTTCTTTGGATATTTTGCCTGATTCAAGAGTATACTGTAAGAAGGACAAGTGTACACAAGAACACATCATCTGTGTTTGCCCTCTAAATGCAAAGGTGCCACTTGAAGAAAGAGCATACCTTCGTGATCAGCGATCCAAAACAGGTCATAAGGGTGCATACCAGCTGTCTTCAGTGGACACAGCTGCTGCCAAAAGAGACAGGAAGGCCAAACAAGGACAGCAACATGTACTACCTCAGGAGGAAGTTGAGCTAGTAGGATCTTTCATACAGCCTACAGAGTTGCCTGGACTTACAAGCAGTTCATCTGGTGGCGAGGTTAGTTTCCTCTTATTTATATTAATTATATATAATTATAAATAAATAAATAAAATAAATAAATAAATAAAAATAAATAAAAATAAATAAACAGAAAACGCATTAATATTTTTCATTTATTTTCAGGAAGGAGAAGATGAATGGCAGCCTAGGAAGAGGCCTTCAGGAGACTACAGCCTTTTAAATTCCAAATATGCTATGGAACTTGTCAGAAGTGAATGTTCATCAAATCTGGGCGCAGCTCTTGGGAATGCCTTGCTCCATGACATCAAACACCTACTGAGACCTGAAGTTGACATCAATCACATCATGATTGACAAGTGAAAATTAGACAGGGCCAAAGCCCAAATTAGGGTAGTTAGTGAGGGTGTGGAATCAGAGAAGACACAGCTCATTTGTGTTGGTGTGGATGGGAAGGTTGACAAGAATACCATGACTTACAAAGAAATAGAGACACCTGAAGGGGAAACTGTTCTCAGAAAGTGTGTTGACGCAGAACATCACCTCACCTTCACCTATGAAGATGGAAAATCTCCTGGCGCCTACTTGACCCACAGAACAATTCCTGTTATAGGCGCAACTGGTGAGGTCCTTGCTCAGGAGACATTCAGTGTTCTTGAAGAATATAATAACCTTGAAAGTATCCTAGCCATTCTTCTTGATAATACCGCAACCAACACTGGCTGGAAGAGTGGTTTAGTGGTAAAACTTGAAGAAACTCTAGGGAGGAAACTGCACACTATTGGTTGCGCACTGCATCAGAATGAATTCCCACTAAAAGCTCTTTTCAAAAAAATGGATGGAGTGACAACTGGCCCAAGAAGTTTCAGCGGGCCCCTTGGGCAAAGGTGCGCAGAAGATATCCAGGATGAACCTCAGGTACAGTTTGAAGCTGTGGAAACTCCAATCATTGAAGGGTACATTCCAGAAGAAGTACTGAAAGACCTCAGTCATGATCAAAGGCTTCTGTATGAGTATTGCAGAGGGATCGGATCAGGAAGAGTAGATGACAGATGGGCTGCTTGGAAGATTGGTCCACTTAACCATGCAAGATGGTTAACTCTTGCCATACGACTTCTTTGTTTGTACACAAGAGACAACAGACCAAACCTGAATTTAAAAAAGTTGGTCCATTACATTGTTTGAGTTTATGCTCCTGCATGGTTTGAGATAAAGGCATCCTCTAAGCTGCATGATTCTCCTCGCATCCTCTTCTCTGCTATCAGCCGACTGAGGCTGATTCCATTTGATGATGTGAAACGCATTGTAAAGCAGAACATCCAGGGTAATGTTTTCTGCCTCCGACCTGAGAACATCCTCTATGCCAGGGCTTCTCAAACTTTTTTCACTTGCGACCCCTTTGGATCAGAAAAAAATTTTCGCGACCCTTCACTCAATGTCATAAAAGCAATAGGTACTAACACTGTATATTTATGAAAAAAATAATATTTTCAAATGTTTCTGCGACCCCCAATAATATTTACGCGACCCCTAGTTTGAGAAGCGTGGCTCTATGCCATAGTGAAAGATGATGAAGACAGAATCAGGAATCTTGGGCTTCAGACTATACTCACTCTCAGACACAGGTAAATTTTGCTCTTCTTGTAATTATTTTTTTTTTTTTGCCAAAGCTGAGTTATTCTTCAAAAAATATGAAAAAAATATTATAATTGTCACTTTAAGTGGGTAATTAGTTTGTATTATTGAAACGGCAATATTTGAGTACTATTTTTCATTTATATTTATATTTTTATTTATATTTATATTTTCATTTATATTTTCATTTTCATTTTTCATTTATAGAATGGAGAGCAACCAGGAAGCAGGGGAGAAAATTCCCCAGGTGAATTGGAATGCAAATCACTGGCATAAGCTCATCGACCTCACTGACCCTGATGTCATGGAAACACCTACCACACAGCACCTATCTGAAGAAATCCAGTCATTCATGGTCACTAACACTAAGCCAGACATTCCAGACTTGCCTTCTCACTCTCAGAGTGTTGAGAGGAGTGTGAAATTAGTGACAGAGGCTTCCCATACCGTGTACGGGTTCGAAACTCGTCACAGATGTATCCTTACTAAAGTACTGAGCAGGAAGATGCGTCCTGCATTTATGTCAAAAGGACATTATTCTCAATCTTATGATGATTTATATGAATAGTTTTTTCTTTTTACATGAGAACATGTGATTTTTTTGGATTTATCACCTTTTGAAAGTATTTTTTCAAGTTTTGTAGCCAAAATATGTGAATAAATTAGCAAAAATGCGTTTTTTCAACGAAATTTTATCATTTTACGCTTAAAACGCATGATATACATTAGGCATTGTCTCCTCTTGGGATAGAAAATGATATTGAGTTGTTACATCTATAATTAGTTAATATTATGTCTTCAAAATGACGAGTTTACCTATCGCGTATGACGAAAATTGGGTCAAAAACCATAACAAACTTTAACTGCAAATCGGCAAGCAGGCCCTTATCCGTTTGCTCTAAAAATGTTTTTGGGTTCATTTCTCAACCAAACCTAACTACTGGGCACTTATTTATCTTGCGATTTCAAAATATGTGGAAAATCGACCCGCCCTATATATATATATATATATAATATATATATATATATATATATATATATATATATATTATATATATATATATATAACATTGGTTGGAAACAATTCATTTGAGCTTGTGCTAAAAATCGATAGTTTTTTTTTTTCCTTACAAATTTGTATGCCCCTCCCACAATCCTTTAATTTTTAATTTTATTTCTCCGTTTATTGTGTATATATATATACAGGGTGGGCCGTAAGTTTCCATACATAGGAAAATTTAAATTATGGTCTTCACGTGGGTCGGTATTTGGATCAGCAGTTTCCGGATGCTTGGATTGGTCGGCGTGGTCCTGTGGAGTGGCCTCCCAGATCCCCAGATCTCACCCCCTTGATTTCTATCTTTGGGGGCACTTGAAGGCCATGGTGTATCAGGAAAAGATACGAGACAAAATCATCTAAAGGAACGTATCACCAACGCCATTACAAGCATAACGTCAACTGTGCTAATGCGTGTTCATCAACAGTGGGGAACACGTATTGAAATGTGTTTTCAAAACAATGGCAACCATGTAGAGCATATTATATAAATAAAAATGGTTGTCCATAAAAAAATGTTTATTTTTCCTATGTATGGAAACTTACGGCCCACCCTGTATATATATATATATATATATATATATATATTATATATATATATATATATATTTATGTAACCTAATATAGGCTGTAACTCTTCATGTACTTCACTGTTCCTGAGGATGTCATTAGACGAAAGCGCTTGAGCACCATTCTGTGTTTCCTTTCCTTCGTGGTTTTATTCATCATAAATATTTTTCACGTGTTACTTTTGTGAAATAATTTTCATATATATATATATATATATATATATATATAAGTTTCAAGGTTTAGAAAGAAAAGAAATGGTATATAGCGACGCAGTAGATTTTCATTTTAAAGGATTGACAACGGACAATCATCAATTAATTACTAATTAAATATATAAATCCTGTATTTCCTACGATATATTAAATATTCATGTATTATTATATCAGTATTATATCTATTGCATCCTTTTTCTTCTCCCATCAGGTGTCAGCGGAGAAGACAGTGTTTCAGCCTACGAGAGAGCGATCACGTTTGAGAAGCCTGTTTGTGAGTTCTTTTTCAGTGAGGGACTGTTCAGATCCTTGCAATAGTCGTGATAATAGAGGAATCTGTCATCTGAATTTCACTTGCTTTATTTTGAGTGCAATGCACCCAGAACATACAACAGAAACTGTACACAGTTTACAGTTTAGTTATAATAATACAGAATGACAAAAGGGGAAAAGAACATAAAGAAAGAGAAGGAGAAAGAGAAGAAAAAGAAAGCGAAAAAGAAAAATAAGAAAAAAGAGAAAAAGAAAGAAAAAAGAACAAGAGAAATGAAGAAAAAAGAAAATCTTAAAATGTTTTAACATTAAGTAAAATTATTGCTTCATATGGCTTTTCCTGGAGAATACCTAACACTGTTAATAATTTACTATATTTTGTAATAAATTATCCCCCTAGCGCCTCATACCTATAAAAGAGGTTGAGAGCTAAATAAGAGCTTAGGAATAACGGAGACTAATAAGATATATACTAAGAAATTTGATTTTTATCGGGACTTCTTTCAAGAAGAATTGTCCCTCGACATATTCGAACAATTTGATTTCTATTCTGATTTTTATACTTTTATAAACTTTTAATTTCGCTCTCCATACTACTGCTATAATAAATTACATGGAGCAAATGTAGTTTACGTCCTCCTGATGCAAAAGGGGACACAAACTACACTAGGTCAAAGTTGGGGAACGTAAACTACACTAGGATCTTCAGTAGACATTTTGGTACGTTCCTGTTATCCCGGACCCCAGACTTTTTGCCAGAATCAGACGCCACTTGCCAGATTGCCAAATTTCATTGCCAATTTTTTATTTTTAAATGTTAAGTAACTAACCTAACCTAACCCAACCCCTGGTTAGGTTAGGTTAGGTTTGGTTAGTTACTTAACATTTAAAAAAAAGATTTGGCAATGAAATTTGGCAATCTGGCAAGTGGCGTACGAATCTGGCAAAAAGTCTGGGGTCCGAGATAACAGGAAAGTACCGACATTTTTAAATGAATCCATCAAATAAAACGTTAAAAGTAATGAAAATATTACGAGTTAACCTACCCAATCGTCAATATATATATATATATATATATATATATATATATATATATATATATATATATATATACATATATACAGGGGTTAGACAAAATAATATGAACACCCGCCGATTTCACCGGTTATCTTTACGGACTGCTCAGACACAAAGTAAACGGTCAAATGACTGGCAAACCTATTTAAATGTAACAGAGAGTGTATACGTCATGTTATAACCCTCACGTTGTTTTTACAGATCTGAGTGAATTATGAATTAGCAGTTATGAAAGACCTGTCAGACTTCCAAAGAGGGCAAATTGTCGGAGCGCGGATGGCTGGTGCATCGGTGACGAAAACCACTCAGATGTTCAATGTATCCAGAGGAACTGTCTCTATGGTCATGTCTGCATACCAAAACCATGGAAAGACAAGCACCGACAAATGCAATAGTGGACGCAAGAAGAAGCTGTGTGATCGAGACCGCCGGATGCTAAAGCGCATTGTGACAAAGAACCATAAGACCACAGCTCCAAAAGTGACTGCAGAGCTTAACCAGCATCTTGCAAGCCCGGTATCGACCAGAACTGTACGTCGCGAGCTCCATGGAGCTGGATACCATGGGAGGGCTGCAATTGCCAAACCCTTCCTTTCGCACATCAACATTGAGCGGCGCAGAAAATGGTGTAATGACCATAAGAATTGGTCAATGGACCGGTGGAAGAATGTAGTCTACTCCGACGAATCCTCCTTTACGCTATTTCCATGTTCCGGTCGAGTTTACGTCTGGAGACAGCCTAAAGATGCTTATGACCCCGACTGCCTGACCCCAACCGTTAAGCATGGAGGCGGATCTGTGATGGTTTGGGCAGCAATATCGTGGAATACTCTTGGCCCAGCTGTAGTACTGCATGGTAGGGTTAACGCCCAGGTCTATCTGTCAATATTGGCTGACCAGGTCCATCCCATGGTCCAAACGCTGTTTCCCAATGGCGGCGCCGTCTTCCAGGATGATAATGCACCAATCCACACCGCTGGGGTCGTTTAAAAACTGGTTTGAAGAGCATGTTAGTGAAGTAGAACGCTTGGATTGGCCTCCACAATCCCCGGATCTTAACATTATCGAGCATCTGTGGTGTCAGTTGGAGCAGCAGGTCAGAAGCCGATTCCCACCGCCGGCGTCTTTGGAGGAACTGGAGCAGGGTTTGCTCGAAGAATGGCTCAGGATTCCTCTAGCCACTGTCCAAAAGCTGTATGAATCAATTCCCCGACGCATTGCAGCTGTTATTGCCGCTAAAGGAGGACCAACTCCATATTAAGAATAAAAACCGCCATTTATCAAGGTGTTCATATTATTTTGTCCAACCCCTGTATATATATATATATATTAGGGTGGTCCAAATCCATAGGGGGAAATTTCAAAATTGTCTTAGATAGTCTCCACAAGTGTGGTTTTTGTCCATTTAGTGTCCACATGGTCTGTGCACAATTGCAGCGTGATTGGTGAATATTTAGAGGTCGCCCCACTCTGAATATATATATTATATAATGTACTTTTTCTTCCGTAGGTCCGATGGCTCAAACTCGATCAATTCCAAAAGTTTGGAACTTTATCCACGTCAAGGCTCCCTACATGCCTTGACGCCCTCCTCTTGGGGCAATACCACCACATCAATCAAAAGCAAACCACCTCCGACAGTCTGAACCAGGCATGCCAGAGGGTGATTGAAGTCTGGACCTGAGCGTGGATCCCAACTCAACGGATCGACTCCTGTGTCCGTAAGCTTTCAAAGCTTTTAGACCACTACAAAACACTCAAGAAGCACAGGACCAGGCAACGTGCCAGCGATAGAATGAATGAAGACATCTTCAAAGCAGACATCCAGGAACTGTTTGACATCGCAACCAGTGATGCCATGAGCACAATCATCAACGTTGAGGACCGAAATTTCCTGTCCATGCAGCGCAAGGACATCAATTCTTGCAGCATGGCTGGCATTGATAAGGAAACGACTACACAAGAGGACAGAAAGCGATCCAGAATGGAGAAGGAAGCCAAGAGGAAGGCAAGGCATGAAGCAACACAGAAAGATTTGGAAGAAGCAGGAGTGTCATCAATTGATCTTTCCTCTTCTTCTTCTTCCCTTTTTTCGCAAGACGACGACGACTATAGACCATCGGTTCCGATTCCTTCTTCGTCTGAAGCTCCGGCACCAAAGCGTCCCAAGAACAAGGTTACGAACATTTTCCAATCTCCAGAAGTCATTGGAGCAATGGATCGCACCAATCTTTCTGACCGGAATGCTGTTTTCGTAACTGGAGCTGTATTACAGGCCGCGGGGCATGATCTGTCTGGGATGACGTGCTCTCGGAGCTCTATTCATCGCTACAGAGAAAGTGGGCGAGAACAGGCAGCTCGAGAAGACCTAGAATCATTCTCTCTAGAAGACCCTGTCCTTCTCCATTGGGACGGAAAGCTTCTCCCCGGCACTGAAGGGAAGAAGACGAATGTGCATCGGATAGCAATCCTTATAACATTCAATGGACAGGAGAAGCTGCTTGGTGTCCCAAAGATGAAACAAGGAACTGGAGAAGCACAGGCCCAGGCATGCCTTCAAACTATGAAATTATGGAACGTGGAACAGCATGTGAGAGGTCTCGTCTTCGATACCACTGCGTCAAACACGGGTTTACATCGCGGAGCCTGTGTCAGGATTGAAGAAGCATTGGGTCACGAGCTAGTTTGGATCGGTTGTCGACATCATATACTTGAAGTCGTACTTGCTGATGTCTTTGCCTCAATATTTGGCTCAACAGGAAGTCCTGAAACAGGCCTTTTTAAGCGATTTCAAAAGGAATGGCCATCTCTCTCCCACGAAGCATTTGTCTCAGCATCGGACAGCTTGTTCGAGAACCCTCAACTCCAAGAGATGAGAAGAGAGATGCTCACTTACTTACCTAACGCTCTTCAGGCAAGCCAACCTCGTGACGACTACAAGGAGTTCCTTGAACTATCTTTGCTCTTCCTGGGGGAAAGACTGGTGGTCAACTCTTTATCCGAGCTCCGGGTCCCATGCACCACGCGAGATGGATGGCGAAGGCGATTTATGCGCTCAAAATCTACCTCTTTCACTATCAATTCAAGCTCACAGCACGCGAAGAACGAAACGTGACTCAGCTGGCTTTATTTGTCAGTCTGATTTACGTCAAGTACTGGCATGAAGCGCCAATGGGGACACAAGCTCCTCTCAATGATCTCAAAATGCTGCATCTTCTGGAAAAATATCCACACGGAGGAGCTGCACAAGCGGCGAAGACAGCTCTAAGACGCCACCTGTGGTACTTGTCGGAGCATCTGATTGGACTGGCCTTCTTCGATAATAGGATCGATCCTGATACCAAAAGGAGAATGGTTCAACACCTCCAACATCCCCAAAAGAATGGCTGCCCCCAACGAATCGACATGGCGGAAGCTGGTGTTGAAAATGATGTGGCATCGTTCATCGCGAAAAGGACATTGACCCTCTTTGATGCCTTGAAAGTTGGAGGTAAGGAGGAAGCGCGCCAGTTACTTCAAAAAGATCCACGGGAATGGCCAAATGACAAGAACTACAGGGAACTTAGAGATCGCGCCTTAAAGATGAAAGTCGTCAATGATGCTGCCGAGCGAGGTATTGCTCTCGCACAACGCTACAATGACACTTTGACATGAAACGAGGACCAGAAGCAGTACCTCCTACAACTCGTAGCCGCCCACCGAAAACAGATACCAATACCATCCAAGGCGACTCTGATGCAGAAGAAATAATGAAGATACACCCATTATCATGTCCTATTGTCTTATTGTTTTCTTTCATATTCTTTGAGAACCAAAAAAAATTTAGTTATTCAGTTGTCTATATATTTTCCCAAATTTTCAAAAAGGGGGCAAGTGGGGCGACCCCTAAATATTAACCGAATAACGTGAAACTTTGCACAAATACTGTCCACACCAAGAGGCATAAAACCAATCTTGTGGAGAGAACTTAGTCGATGCTTTAACTTTTTGGACCACCCTAATATATAATATATATATATATATATATATATTTTTTTTTGACGATTGGTTAGGTTAAGTCGTAATATTTTCGTTAGTTTTAACGTTTTATTTGATTAGGTATACGCGGACAAAGTTGGGGAACGCAAACTACACGAGGATAATATAGAGGAACGTAAACGGATCACCTGAAGATCCGTCACCCCAGCCTTTTTTAATTAACTTTATAAGGCTAACTAACGAAAATATCACGACCTAACCTAACCAATCGTCAAGGGCGTACAGTTGACCTAACGCTTGGTTAGGTTAGGTCGTGATATTTTCGTTAGTTAGCTTTATAAAGCTAACTAAAAAAGGCTGGGGTGACGGATCTTCAGATGATCCACGTAAATTACAGTAGGATAATGTAGGGGAACATAAACTACGCTAGACACCACAGGGGGACGTAAACTACATTTTCTCCAATTAAATTTAAGAAAACGAAGCTATAGTCCTATCTTTTCACGAGTTTTGTTAATTTAAAGTAATAAGTAAAGACAGTGACGCTCACGAGATCGAACTTAGCCTGGAAAACTGGACTGCGAGAAAGGTGTTAAAATTAATTATTTACGAATCAACGAATGTAATATTTGAACGTACGATCATCAACGAAGAAGTTAGTATCATTAAATCATCAAGAACGAACGCCATAAAATATAAAACCATAAGACAACACAACATTATTATTTAATTTTTTAATATACATTAAAGAAGAAGAAGAAGAAGAAGAAGAAGAAGAAAGGGTAAACACGAAAGCAACGATGGAAGTAAAGAAATTTAATTCAACGGAACACAATGTAAAATATGAGCAAATCTTCAGTTCAAAATTAACGGATAATGTTACGTTTGAGTCGTCTGATTCGAAGGTATGAAAAAATATTCCTTTACGATTCTGTTACGAAAAACGTTTTGCGACAAACTATCGTCATTACCACTAAGACGATAACCCCAAAAAGAAGAAAGAGTCACTTTCAAATTGCTCAAAAGAATGAAACTGTTTCGGAATAATAACGTAACGTATGAAAATAGGACCGGAAGCAAAATTTACGATGTCGTCTCATTCGGTAACAAAATTGGTCATGATGTCTATATAAAGATACCATCTCGTCTGCGATATAAAACTTTTCATACTAGAAATTAAATTTTCTTCTCTACTTCATCAGTATTGTTTACAAATTAAAGCAAAAAGATACGAATCGTAAAATTCTTCTTTCTTTGTTCTGATCATCATCCCACGAAAAGTCATTAAAGTTTTTTTTTTTAATTTTACAAAGCAAAAGCAAGTTTTTAATTTTACAGAGCAAAAGCAAGTTTTATATTTTCATGTATAACGATATTAATGTATTATCATGTGCTAAACAACTTAGCATAATTATTGTTGTAACTGCGATTTCTTAAGCGTATTATAGAAAGTGTTACACATATCTATAAAGTGGTACAGTATAAAGAAATAAGGAATAATTTTTCAAATGAATTAAAAGTAATTAATTTTTGTTCTTTAAACGTTATTTGAAATGTTATGATTTTAATGTTATTTATGATGATTTTCAGTAAAAAATATGAGTTATTAAAATTTAGTTTTAAGGCTTTAAATTCAAATTAAATTAAAAATACTTTAGCAATTACCAAGTCATCATTGCTCACCTGAAAGATTTCTTACGAGAGTTGACAAGCGAGTTTTGCGTTTATTCTACCTTAGTATATATGTTATAGAGAATCTGTGTAACTTGGGAGTTCAGGAAATCCTTAAATGTTCAGGGATTTCATGTAAGGTTAAATCGTGATAGTTTTGTTAAACCAACGGGAAAAATTATTGAATGCCCGGTTAGGGTTAAGTCGTGATTGGTTCAGTCGTGATATTTCCATTAAAACTTACGAAAATATCACAACTTAACCTAACATGAAACCCCTGAACATTTTAGGGATTTCACGAAATCCCTAGTTACAAAGATTTCCTGTAATATATATATATATATATTAGGCCGGGTCGAAATTTTTTATTTCTTAGGTACATAGTGTGAGGTGGTTCAATCAATTATAATAACACCCTGGTAAAATATTTTTGAATTCTGAGGACCCCTACCCCCCCTTACCGGTTTCAGTTTTTCAGAAAATTCATAAAATTTTAGATAATTTGCGATTTACTTCGAAATTTTTTTATTATTACAAAAGTTCGCTTATAAAACAGTTATATTTATTTTTTAATGAAAAAAATTTAAAAAATACAAAAATGCATGAAAAAAAAAATTAATACATAAATTTTTAGCTATTATTGGTAGAAATTTAGAAATTAAGAGAGAAATTCAATAAAATTTTTGACCTAAAACTAATGGTTTTTTTTATTCCTTCCATTGACCTCTCCATTCAAAAGTAGGCAGTTCTTTTCTAGACTCTAAAGCAGTGGTGCACAAACTTTTTGGATGTGAGGGCAAAACCAACCATCTGTTTTATATGTAGGGGCCAGATATATAGATATTCTATTTTTTATAATAACCAGGGGTAATATTTCAGATTTTTCTTTGGGTAGCTAACTTTTTCATTGAATTGAAAAGACCCATGGGGCCACTGAAAAGACCCGTGGGGGCCACATTTGGCCCGCGGGCCAGGGTTTGTGCATCACTGCTCTAAAGTATTTAAAATAAATTTATGCCGATTAATATAACCAATTCTTTCCTGGCTAAATTTAGTTACTAAGTTCACACCCCGTTCAACGCTTTGGCTGTGACATGGAAAATCTAGTATTTCTAGAGGTTTAGTTCTAATCTGAAGCAATTGCTCATTCTGAAGTTTTGGCTAAATTTTCATAGGTATATATATCTATTTTGAAATTTTTCTATTAATTCTAAGTCTTCTTCATAATCTAAGTCCTCTCTGTCTTGAAAATCGACATCTTCATTTTCATTATCATCTTCTATCACTTCTGATGATGCAAATTCCCTTGCTTCTCTTAATTTTTCTTTTGATTTCTTTTCCCTTTCCTGTGCTTTTTGGATTTTGCTTAACTTTCTCAAATTACTTGAAGTAGTTTTTTTTCAATTTTTCCTAACTGGTTTTTTTTCTTTCTTTTTGACCAATAAAAACTTCCCATTCTATAATAGGTATTTTATGTTCACACCTACAAAGTTTTCTATCCCTTATGTCTTTATCATAACAGTGGCATGGAGATATGTCAAACATCTCGTCATATTTCTTTAATTTTTCATAATATTTTTCATTTCTTTTTATCATAGGTCATTTAGTTAACTTATCAGCATCTTCTATAAGTCTAGTAACTCTAACATAAATTCCCTTTGTATCAATTGTTGGGAAAGAAAATTTTTGCCAAATTTCTTTTATATCTTGAACAACTACGTTATAGCAATCCAAAATACTTACCGAGATTGAGATTCGGGTTCTGGACAAGCCATTGCAGCACGGTGATGTCATTATCCGTAAATCATGGCAGGTTTACACGCGTCACTATGACAAGGGGCATTATCCGGCTGGAAGAATGCATTAACCGGACTGCTAGCCGGAAAAGCATTCCAGTATATTCTTTCAGCAGTACATGATACTGGCACTTATTTGCTACCATGGCCACCAAGAGTCAGCCCCTTTGAACATATTTGGGGCCTTTTGGAAAAAGAACTTCGCAAAAGAACTCCAAAACCCAGCAGACTTGAAGGGTTCGGAGGGGTTTCTCCTGGGGTAACGTCCCTTTCCCGGTGACCCCGAAATGAAAATGAATCATTGCTCCGTCCGCGGTGGGTGTGACGAAGTTGCACTTTGTAACTGCATCGATATTAATTGAAAATAAGGATGTTACATTTCATTACATTTAACACTTGCAACTTTTTCCACAATTAAAGGATGTTACAATGTATGTGGTAACATGACAAGTTATGTTGTTTATTTTGGTATTAGTTTTTCACTTAACTTCAACTGAGGAAGTAACATCGTTTATTTATTGTTATAATTTCAAATACTCGTGTATACCCTTGACTGTTGTTATAAAACACCAGAATATTTTAACTTTAAACCACAAATATAAGACCGCCACTGTTTGTTATGAAAAACTACTAAAAACAACTAAAAGTTTTATACTTTAAAGCTTATGTTCATTCACAGATTATATTAAATTACAGCTACGTTATACAATTAATAAACAAGGATAAACCTTGACCGGGAATCAAGTAGGCCTAGAGAAACGATGTAGGTCTAGCGTCTGACATGAATAGAAGCCTCGGGATATTCTTCGTGGTACCTATGGGAGAAATGAAATGAATTCAGTGACTTAAGTTCATCTTAACAGTGGGCCCTCATTTTTCACGAGCTCGAATCGAGATATTAAACTGTTTATTAATATTCGGTGGATGAAATAGAGGGTGTGACATCATGTGACGGCTACACTTGTTCCTTATTAGTTGACGAATGACACATCTTATTTCAAGTAAGAACGCGACGAAACCTGCTCTAGTGGTTTCTTCCAGAAATCACGTACGTTTTCTAAAGTTATCTTAGACCTACGTGAACTTTTAAATGTTATCTAAGATTATGTTTTCGTTTATGTATTATAAATTCTATTATTTAATATTTATTAATAAACCCCAATTTTGCAGTCACAACAGGCTTATACAATTGCATACGCGCTCGAATACTTTTGGCAGAGCTGAAAAACACACACACACACACACAACACACACAATATATAATATATATATATATATAATATATATATATATATATATATATAGGGTGTTTCATAACATGTGGGACGCACTTTCAGAATGGATTCAAGACCTGAAAACAATGAAAAAAGCTTATATAAACATATGCCCGAAATCGCTTTGTTTCCGAGTTACAGCCCGTTTTGTGTCCCAGCAATTCTTTCCGCAAACTGTTTGCAAAAACTGCTTGCCGACAATGTTTGTGAGTGTGTACGGGACTTATTTAATGTATGGCCTTGCCTATTGTAATATTTCGTACACTCTATGACATGTTTCAATATCGTTGAGTGTAGAGCCATCAGTCAGTCAGAGGCGCATCGCGGTGTTTCACTGTTCGTTTTCGTAACTTTTTACCGTGAATAAGTGTAGTCAAGTGAAAAAACCCTTAAAAGTTTTTGTGCTATTCAGTGCATTTGAAATGAGAATGGAGGCTTATTCAAACAGAGAAATGGCAGACATGCATCTCATATATGGACTTGCCGAGTGTAATGCGGCCGCAGCAAGACGTCTGTATGCGGAAAGGTTTCCGAATCGCCGTCTGCCAGATAAGAAGATCTTTCAGAGAATAGACGAGCGTCTTCGTGATACAGGATCAATGGATCATTCAACAAGCGAGTTTCAGATGGTGGTAGACCAATCAGGCCAGAACTGTTGAGTTGGAGGAGCGGGTCCTGAATCGCGTGGAGGAACTTCCTGGTGTCAGCACCCGAAGGATAGCAGCAGTAGAGGGTGTAAGATACACAACTGTGTGGAGAATTTTACGGAAACAACAGCTTTACCCATATCATATTCAGAGAGTACAAGGCCTTACTGAAGCTAATTTCCCACCACGAGAGGCTTTTTGTACTTGGTTCCTTCAACAGTGTGCTCACAATCCTCTTTTTCTATCCTCCGTATTGTTTTCTGATGAGGCTGCCTTCACAAGAAATGGCATGATCAATTTTCACAACACTCATCAGTGAGCCGAAGAGAATCCGCATGCCATCATCCAGTCAAGGCACCAACAACAATTTAGTATCAATGTATGGGCAGGACTTATTGCCGACAACTTAATCGGTCCTTTTGTTTTGCCTGGAAGATTAACAGGAGAATCCTATTCCAATTTTTTAAGGAATGATTTAAGCGATTTACTAGATGAAGTTCGTCTTGGTGTCCGACGTCGTATGTGGTTTATGCATGACGGCGCTCCGCCTCATTTAGTCGAGTAGCCAGAGACTATTTGGATGACCATTTCCCTGATAAATGAATAGGCCGTGGAGGACCCATTGCGTGGCCTGCTCGCTCCCCGAACCTGAATCCATTCGATTTTTACCTGTAGGGTCATCTGAAATCCATCGTTTACGTGACACCCATTGACAACGTTGAAATGCTTGCCCAACGTGTAGAACAAGGATGCCAGAAAATCCGAGCAATACCTGGAATGTTTGAACGTGTCAGGCAGTCTATGATGAGGCGTGTTCAGGCGTGTATTCAAGCGCAAGACGTCATTTTGAGCACTCCCTTTAAAGGTAAGGCGGATATTTGCTGGAACACATGACGGGCTGTAACTCGGAAACAAAGCGATTTCGGGCATTATGTTTATATAAACTTTTTTCAATGTTTTCAGGTCGTGAATCCATCCTGAAAGCGTCCACATGTTATGAAACCCCTATATATATATATAAAACCTTGTTGCTGTTCTGTGCGTTGGTCTCTCTTCACACGAAGGTCAAGCTGGTGACCCCGCCTCTAGGTCTGGCTTGGTGGAGGACCGAGTTGCTTTCTTGCGCTCTCCACCGTACATAGCCAAGTACACCCGGCTCATCTGGTACCGTCCTGAGCCATGCATCTAGTCTTCTCTTGAAGACTTCAACTTTGTCCCCTGTAACTTTTCTGAAGTCCTTTGGAAGCTGGTTAAAAAGTCTTGGCCCCCTGACAACCAAACTATTTTCCTTCAGTGTTGAGGAGGTCCCCTGTCGGGCCTTTAATTTGGGAACACTACACATTCTGCCTTTCCTATTTTCCATTGTTGTTTGAATGGTAATTGGGTTTAGTTTTAGGTTTGGTAGCAGTTTTTCGATCATTTTCCATATGTAGATTATGGTGTATCTCTCCCTTCTTCTTTCCAGGGAGTACAGATTTAGTTTACGTAGTCTTTCCCAGTAGTTGAGTTCTTTGCAGCCACTAATCTTGGCTGTGAAATGTCTCTGCGTTTCTTCTAGTTTATTAGTTTCTTCCTTTTTATATGGGGACATCAAAACTGAGCAGTATTCATGGTTTGATATAATCAGTGTTTTTAGCAGGGGAATCATTACTGTCCTGTCCCTTCTTTTGAACGTTCTTAGTACCAGTCCCGCGACTCTTTTTGCTTTATTTATCGCTATCTGATTTTGTGTTTCGAATTTCGCATTATCGGTCATCATTACTCCCAGATCGATCAGTCTGTTTAAGTTCCTCTTTTCTACCATATCTCAAGAGCTGAAATTTCTCGGTGTTAAATGCTATGTTGTTGTCTTCTGACCATTTGTATATTTTGTTCGTGTCCCTCTGCAAGGCCTCCACTTCATTTACATCGCTGATTTTTCTGCTGATCTTTGTATCGTCTGCAAAGGATGTTACTATACTGTTGCTGTTTACTCCACTGTCTATGTCTGTTAGCATGATATTGAACAGTAGTGGGGCCACTACTGTCCCTCGTGGTACTGAGCTGTGTACTTCCGATTCTGATGATGATACACCTTGAATTTTGACGACCTGCAGACGTTCTCTGAGGAAGTTGTAGATCCATTTTCCCACTTTGCCTGTTATTTCCATATATTTCATTTTATGTGCTATTATGCCGTGATCACATTTCTCGAAAGCTTTAGCAAAATCTGTGTATATGACATCGTAGTTGTCAGTGCCCTCCATTGCATCTAGGATATTGTTGTAGTGTTCTATTAGTTGTGATAGGCATGATCTTCCTGATCGGAATCCGTGCTGATTTTCGTTGAATCTTTCCAGTTTCTCCATGAAATCATAAATTTTCCCTCTAACTATTCTTTCAAATACTTTGGTGAGGGGGGTTGAGATCTGTCCCCTCTTTTATATATACGGACAATGTTTGCTGTTTTCAAGATGCTCGGTATTTCCCCAGTGTCTCGGGATCTTCTCCATATCCACTATAAAGGTGTAGCTATTTCATTTTTACAGTTTTTAATCAATAATGCGTTCTAATTGTCCCGACCTGCAGCTGAATGTGGTTTCATTTGTCCTATAGCTCTCGCTACATCTGGGATAAAATCAAAGTCTGTTATACACTTTCACTGCAATTTCTCTTCAAAGAATGCATCGATGTCAGGTATCGCTTTGTCACTTTTTGGGGTACTAAAAACTGACTCATACTGGGTTCTCAATGTTTCAGCTATTTCTTTTGGATCGTCGGTTAGTTCATTATTTCTCTTCCTTAAGAGCCCAATAGTGGCGCGCATTTTTGTTTTCCTTTTCGCATAGCTATAGAAGTATTTTAGATTTTCCTTTATTGCTTCGACCGCCTTTTCCTCTTCCCTCTCTGTATGGTCCTTAATCAGGGTTTGTATTTCCCTATCAATACCCTCCAGTTTTTCTTGTATTACTCTCCTGGCATTATCTCCGCAGTTGGCTAACTTCGCCTCCCCTCTCTTTTACGGAATATTTTTCTCTTTTGCCTCTCTAGCCAGCTCCTCTTTCCTTTTGGCTGTGATTTCGGAGCATATTTTTCTAAAATTCTCAGCGTTTTTTCTTCCAAGGTTGTTAGCATTTCTTCAGTTGTTTTATTCCTCTAAAACTGTTCTCACTCTATTTGGGCCATGTGTGATCTGATTGCTTCCCAATTTATAGTCTTGGAGTTTAAGTTAAAGGCCCCAAATTTGCTTCTTTCCTCAATATGTGTATTGTCTTTTAATGTTGTCGTCATATTTGTTGATATCTCGATTAAGCTGTGGTTTGATATAATGGTTGGTTATTTTTATATCAGCAATCAAGATCGTGTTATTCGTGAATACCAGATCTAAGCAGTTATTTTTTCTGGTATTTTCTGTTATCTCCTGTCAGTTAAACTCATTCGTGAGAGTCCATCAACATTTTTGCTTGCTCCTGGTGCCCCCCTTGTCCTGGTATATATATATATATATATATATATATATATATATATATATATATATATATATATATATATTCCTATTCACCTTTTTGTATTTTATAAATGGGAAGTTAAAGTATCCGCAGATCATTATATTGGGAGATGGAGGGTTTATGGCCTTTATTAGCTTTCTGATGTCATCAATGGCCTCCGAGAATTTTTCGGTTGGGGTGTTTGGAGGTCTATAGATGACTATTAGTATCACGTTTAGTTTTTTATTTTCACTGCTAGGAGTTCCATATACAGTATATAGGGTGAGTCAAAAGTCTCCATATATAGGCAAAATGGTCACCTTATTATGCAATCACTTGTAAGTCACAAAATATGTTCTCTGTGGGCACCATTACACTGAATGCGCATACGGATGCGTTCCCCCCAGTCATGGCAAACGCGCGTTAACACGTCTGGTGTTATGCGTGCACACGCATCACGAATGCGTTCCTTTAGGTGGTCCGTGTTTTGTATTTTCACCACGGCAGCCAATCCAGTGACCCGGAAACTGCTGATCCAGCCACTGGCGCACGCAGATACCGTAATGGGGTGGCGCCCCGTCTTGCTGAAAGTACGCTGGAAATCCCCCGTCCTCGTTCAGCAAGGACGCATGACTGTGTCTTGCAGCATGTTTAGATACATTTCGGCATTCAGATTGGTGTCATTGAAAAACGGGCCAACAATTGTGTTGCCCCATATCCCGCACCACACCATCACTTTTCCAGCGCCTTGCGTCTTTGAGGGACTCATCCAGTGCGGGTTGTCATCACTCCAATAACGTACGTTTTGACGATTAACCTCTCCATGAACATAAAAGTTGGCTTCATCTGAAAACAGGATGCCAGCCAAGAACTCCATGTCTTCGTCCACCTTTGTTCTTGCCCATTCACAGAATTCTAGCCGCCTGTCCGGGTCGTCTTCGCTAAGATACTGCAACATTTGCATTTTGTATGGATGCCATCTGTGCTCTTTCATAATGCGGACTATACTCCTTTGGCTGACACCGCATTCTGCAGACTCCGTCGAGTGCTTTTTTGGGGACTCTTTGCGAACGCTGCCAGCACCATGGTCGCTGTGCCTTCATCGGTGGCTGTTCGTGGACGGCCATTTCTCGGTTGGTCTGCAACACTTCCAGTCTTCTTGAACTTCTCAATGGTTTGGCAACGGTGTCGTGTGCCGAGGGCCGTGTCTCCTGTTAAAATCCTCGGCAACCTCCTTGCGACAGCTTCCTGATCCTGCCAGAAGAATGATCTCTATACGTTCTTCTTGGGACAAAGGCATCTCAGCACATCACCTACAAAAAAATGAAAAATAGATAATCATTTATTTATCATGACCATTTTGCCTATATGGAGACTTTTGATTCACCACACTATATATAATATAATGCTAGGACTTCCATATATATACTGTATATATACAGGGTGTCCCATAAGTCCGGCATCATAGGAGAAATTCATATTTTTCTTATGCTCGGGATGCCAATTTCCCGTCCACCATTCTGTTCAGTGACGAGGCTGTTTTTTAGGAAATGGTGAGGTAAATCGACAGAACACCCGCTACTGGTCTCAAAACAACCCTCACTGGTATACCTCTTCAAAGGAACAAGGTGCATCTCGGGTGATGGTGTGGTGTGGCATTTGGAAGATCGCATCATAGGCCCCCTCTTTTTCGATGAACATGTCACTGGAGGCACCTACCTACGTATGCTCAAAGAAGCATTTCCAGTGTCTTGAACGAAGAAGGAAATTTCCCAACATGGTTCCAGCAAGACGGCGCTCCTGCACATTACAGTACCCAAGTAAGGGAATACCTGTACCAACAATTCCCTGGTCATTGGATAGGACGTCGAGGGCCTGTGGAATGGCCAGCTAGAAACCCGGATCTCACGCCACTAGATTTTTATCTCTGGGGCCACTTGAAAGCGCTGGTATACGCAGAGAAAATTAGGAGTGTTGAACATTTGCGGCAGCGCATTATTGGGGCATGTAACACCATTACTCCTGACATCATTCACCGTGTGCTTGCTGACTAGGTATCACGTCTGAATTTGTGTATTGAAAACAATGGTGGACATATTAAGCACGTTCTGTAAATAAAAGCTTTTGTTTTGCCTTTTTTTATTATTTTTCCTATGATGCCGGACTTATGGGACACCCTGTATAATATTCGGGTCAAGGTGTTTAGTTCTTTGCATGGAGTTGAGAAACGGTTCTTGTGTATCACCAGAGTGATGAAACATTATTAGACCATATATTTCAATCTCTGACGGATTACAATTATTTTTTGTAATAATTATGAAACTTTTAACTTAAATACCCTATATGTATTCCATCAATGTTAGAAGTATTACATGGTCTGTTCCTTTTGGATAGAATTTGTTGTCGAATTACCTTTAAAAAGGTTACAAAGAAATATTGAGTCCTTTTATAGAAAGATACCTCTCATTTATACGTTTACTCGTTCAAAAAATTGCTTCAAGTTGCTACTCAATCTGGTTGATTCTTTCCACAGACTTATAGTTGATGTTAGTTGATGTTGAAAACATAAGTACTAATGGCATGCTTTGTAGTGAGTGGTCATATGCATTAAAATTTTATATGGTGATTGTTAATGTTTGTTACTGACTTCCACGTTTAGTGAAAGTATGAAAAATGGTATCACTGATGCAAGTACGGAGGAGTCGCTGTTATAAAATATGGTTTGGCCCAATGGAGATGCTAATGATGTTATAAATCTTTCACGTTTCAGGTTTGTGCTTTAAAAAAAATTAATTTTCAATTTTACATTTGTCCAGACGCTGCAGCTGTATACTCTCTGAAAAGCACATTCAACTTGGGTTGACCGGGTTTCACTCTTTCTTTAATTAGCATATAACTTCAATTCATTTTTTCATTAGAGTTGATAATAGCTGTTTATAAGAAGAGATTTATGGAATCACTTTGCTGGCTGCTCTCTAATCCCTGGGTTTGCACATTTGCATCAGTGTCTGTCAACTTTTCTAGTGATAAATCCTAATAAAGAAAATGATTATGTATTACTGTTCTATCAGTATATGTATAGTTACAATACAATAACTCTACATTGGACTACATTTTTCGTTGGAGATTCCAAAACAACACTGAGGAATAGCTTATGATTGCTTTTAACTTTAAAATGAAATGGAACTTCCCCACTGTACTGGTGCATTTGACGGTAACCTTGTATTATAGTCTTCATGGGCGTCGATCGTGTAGGGGGGGGACGAGGGGGACATGTCCACTCCACTTTTTGTGTGGGAGGGACAACATACCAATTGTGCCCCCCCCCCCACCACGTTTTCGGTGGTCTGTGTATAAGAATATCTTGAAGGTCTACACAGAATTTGAGGCCGAATTAATCCTACGATAGGATTAATTCGGCCTCAAATTGAGAAGCGATCGACGCCCATGATAGTCTTCAGTCTGAAATAGAATTCTCTTTTACATTCATAAAGAATTCACTTCACAGTGGAGTAATCGTCACTGTAATATAGATTTCGATTTACTATAGATTAAATATTATAGACAGGGCCGGATTAAGACTGTGAGGGGCCTAAGGCTAATAAGAGGGGAGGGCATATATATGTACTATATATTGTATACAGGGTGTTATTAAATTATGTTTCATACATTAGTATACATATTCAGGACGTCAAAGTGAACAAAGAAGTTCCTATGAATATATATAGTAGCCTACGGATCACCAATTTGTAGTGGCCTAGAAAGTAGGCTTACTATAACACCAGTACACATTTGAAAACTTGTCGATCGATTTTTACAAACTAGTTGGTGATTCTATATACTTTGAGTGCGCTGATCTCAAAAATATAGTTAGTTTTTCCCTATCATGTATGGTTTTCTTACTACAGGGTGTGTCATAAATCCCCCATTTATCCCCAAATGTGAACCATCTTATCGAGACCAACATTGGATTGCACATGCTAAACCATAAATTTTGTTGTTATAGACTACAGGAACACTTACATAATAATGTAGGGTAAATATATACTTATAACAACCATTCCCGTTCCCAGCAAAATACTCTCTCCCCTCCCATCAATGGGTGGTTAACATTTGGGGACAGATGAGGTATTACAACACCCCTTGTAGCACGAAATATTTAGGTGATAGAGTAAAACCTAATTAAAGCAGAATTAAATAGCTCCTAGCTCTTGGACAAGCATATTGCTTGTTTATGAAAGAATAAAAAAATAACTGAAAGAAACAAAATATATTTACCTTCTTTACTTGCAAACATTTCAGGACTTATTCCAAAGACTTAAGACTACGAAGGTAGATCTGACTAATGACGACTAAACTAGTGCTTCTTTGATGTTTTCTTATGCTGTGCGTTAGGCTGATCTCGTTGCAGACACCAGCAGTAATCTGCCATCATATTTGTATGCCATCTTCCTTGATATCTTCTTTCCATGGTTTTGATGTCCTGGTGAAATCGTTCCCCTTGCTCCTCACTGACATCTCCCAGATTTTCGGGAAAACGGTCAAGATGCGAAAATAAGAAGTGAACTTTGAGGCTCATGTTGCAGCCTAAGGCGCAAAACTTTTTAAGCATATTTTCCACCAGTCTTTCATAATTTTGGCTTTTGTAGTTTCCCAAGAAGTTTTCAACAACATCTTTGAAACCAAGCCATGCTTCTCTTTCTTTATTGGTCATTGTGTTCAGGAAATGATCGTCTGTCAATAACTTTCTAATCTGAGGACCTATAAAAACACCTTCCTTTATTTTCTCGTAGCTAATCTTTGGATATTTTGAACAAATGTACTTGAAACACTCACCTTCTCTATTCAATGCTTTGACATACTGCTTCATCAAGCCTAACTTAATGTGCAAGGGTGGTAGGAGGATTTTATTTGGTTCAACTAGATGTTCATGTAAAATGTTCTTTGATCCTGGGGTAAGATTCTCTCTAGGAGGCCAAGTTTTCCTCTTCCAGTGCTGGTCACGTGCTCGACTATCCCATTCGCAGATGAAACATGGCATCTTAGTGTATCCTGATTGCTGCCCAAGTAACATGCAAAGGACTTTGAGATCCCCACACAATATCCATCTGTGATTTTGATACTGAATTTTTTCCAGAAGCAGTTTCATGTTATCATAGGTCTCTTTTAAATGAGTAGAATGGGCCACTGGGATTGATGCATATTTGTTACCGTTGTGCAGTAACACTTCTTTTAGACTGGTTTTAGAGGAATCTATAAACAACCTCCAGTCACTGGTTTGGTATTCGATGCCTAGCTTGCACACTAATCCTGTGATGTCCTTGCAAAATACCAAGGGACCATCTTCTTCGAAAAAAGGCACGAAGTCTTTCTCACGATTTCTGTACCAAGCGAAGTATGTGTCGGATGCCAATAAATTGTTCTCCTGCAATCTAGACCCCAAAAGTTCTGCAGAGTCCTTAGGCAGATTCAAATCCCTGACTAAGTCATTTAGTTCGGCTTGGGTTAATGGTTTAGGAGGATCTCGGTCAGCTGTTGGCTGTTCATAAACATCATCATTGTCTGGATTTGGAGCTGAATCAGAATCTGAATTGTATTGATCCAGACTCTCGGGTGGGCGGGGAATAGGAACTTCTGGACCATGGGGTACCGGCCTTATTGCAGATGGAAGACTTGGGTATTGAAGACTCTCTTTATTCTTTGCATTATAACCTTTAACATTACAAGAACAGAAGTAGCAGTCGTCGGTATGGTTTCTAGGCTCGCGCCATACCATAGGGATCCCAAATGGCAAACTTTTCTTTTTACCTTTGCTCCAATTCCTTAGTGCCGCAACACACGTAAGACAAACCTTGTGTGGAGCCCAACTTTTGTCTTGATCTCCTAATTTAATTCCAACATAAGCATGATAAGCTCTCTTAATGAAGGTCGTTACATTTGTCCTTTGTTTTACAACAACATACCGACCACAAATATAACAAAATATGTCTGGACTATGGGTACATCCTCTAGAAGCCATTATTAAAATTTTAAAGACGTAATGTTAGAATTATCTATCTGAAAAATATGAAAAAACGAAATTAATTAAAGATAAAAAAGGTAAAAAATTACAAAACGCCCCAAAATTGTTTTGCTAATAACTTTAAAACTGTGGGTGATAGAAAAAAACTGGTAGCATTTTTGAATTCAGCGCAGCGAACTGCTTCAGAATCACAACTCAAAATAAAGAAATCGATTTTCATGCAGACCGGTGTAATTTATGAATTAAATTGAAATAATTAACACTGTGCAACAATTTTTTTGTTTATGTTAATTTTTCGATCTTTTCTATATGTTTCGGCCACGCTGATTACAGATTTGGCATCGGTTTTGCTCGGAAAACTATAGATTTTATGATACGGTCAAATTTAGAAATCTTACTTTTTCGTCATTTTTAAGGCATTTTTCTGATAGCAAAAGTAATTTCAAATGCAAAATTCAAAATGTCCCCAAAACTTAAGGCCCATTATTAAATATTTGTACACATTTGGTTTCTTATTTCTGTTTATAAAATGTTTTTTTGTATTTTTCAGATATTTGAATTAGAATTATATCGTGATGGCTACCAATAAGCCCTGCAGAGATTCTGCAGATTCATTTTGTTATGTTTACGGCCATTACATCAATCCAAAGCAAGTAAAACACAAAATTGACACAGGAACGAAGTTTTGTACAGCATATCACGCTTACTTTGGCATGCCCATGAGCGATCAAGATAAATCATGGGCACCTCACTTTTGCTGTGGAAGCTGCCGTTCCGTATTAGAAGAATGGCTGCGAGGTACCAGAAAAGGCATGCCATTTGCTATTCCCTTCATTTGTAGGGAGCAAACCAATCACCACGATGATTGCTACTTCTGCATGGTAGACATTTCACTCAACAAGAGAGGTAAAGGTCGAAAAAAATGTTCTATATCCAAATATCCCATCTTCTATTGCCCCAGTCTCCCATAATGAAGATTTACCCGTTCCATGCCCACCCACCATGGAGGAAATAGAAGAAACGCCTTTAATATCCTCCGATGAAGATGAAGATGCTGACTTCGAGGCAAGCTCCAATACGTCACCCCATTTTTCCAACCAGAAAGACATAGACGACCTAGTCAGGGATATGAACCTTCCAAAAATCAATGCAGAAATTATGACGTCCCGCATTAAAGAGTGGAATCTTTTGGACCCAAGTGTCAAGATCTCTTTCTACAGGAGTAGACATTTGCGATACGCTTCTTTCTACTCCTGTTTTGCATCGAGGGCTCTTTGCTACTGCTGTGATGTGAATGGCCTTTTTGCTGAGGTAGAAATTGAATACAGCCCTGCTGATTGATGTTTGTTTATTGAGCAGTTCAACTAGAAGTTTAAAAAGCGTCCTACTACATAATGGAAACATGTTTCCATCTATTCCTGTGGCTCATTCGGTTGAATTGAAGGAAGAATATGAAAATGTAAAGCAGTTGCTAGACAAAATAAACTACAGTGAACATAGATGGGATGTATGTGAAGACTTCAAAATGCTAGAATTCCTGCTTGGACTACAGGGTGGTTACACTAAATATTCGTGTTTCCTCTGCCTTTGGGACAGCAGAGCAAATGGTGAGCACTTTGTCAGAAAGGAATGGCCCGTGAGAAATGACCTTATTCCAGGCAAACACAATGTTCTTAACGAAGCCCTTGTTCCAACAGACAAAATTTTGCTACCCCCGCTGCATATCAAGCTTGGTTTTATTAAGCGATTCATCAAAGCTTTGGATGCTGAAAGTGATGCTCTTTATCATATACGTTCAATGTTTCCCAAACTTTCTGAAGCTAAAATCAAGGGAGGCATATTTGTTGGACCTCAAGTCAGACGCATGTTAGCATCTAAAGAGTTAGAAGAAAAAATGACAGCTCTTGAAAAAAATGCTTGGCAGTCATTTCGGCTTGTAGTCCATGGATTTTTAGGTAACGAGAAGAACGACAACTACAAAGAGCTAGTAGAAAATCTACTCAAACACTTTCAAAGGTTAGGTGTAGAATGTCCCTGAAGTTATACTATCTGGACTCGCATTTAAAATTCTTCAGACCAAATTTGGGTGACGTAAGTGAAGAACATGGTGAACGTTTTCACCAAGATATCCAAACCATGGATGGAGATATCAGGGAAAATGGAAGGAAACTATGATGGGCGACTATATCTGGTGTTTAATACGAGATAATCAACGGGACTACAAGAGGAAAAGTCGTTAAAATGTACATTTTTAAGTATTATCCGTTTAGATTTGTGAGCATAATTTGTGTGCATATTATATTTGGGTGCATTATATATGTATACATTACACTGGTATGCATATGAAATTGTTTGTCTGCTGTGAGGGTTTTTTTCAACTCATATTATATAATTCGACCATGCTGAATTCGAAAATGACATTGGTTTTCCTCAATCAGGTCAGGTTTTTTCTCTATTGGCCATTTATTATAAGTCCAATTTTATCCCCAAATTTATTGATTTTTTTAGCTTAAACACTGTAGATACGAGTAATATTATAAGAACACTCGTGAAAAATGAAAACATTGTGTGAATAAATAATTTTATTCATACAATGAATATGGAAAAAAGTTTATTGAGGAAGGAAGGAAGTTTTTTTGGCTTTCCGTCTGTGTTTTTCTTCGGGCACGTCTCGCTTCAAACACCAGCAATAGTCCGCCAGCATATTGATATCCCAGTTTCCCTGGTACCTCTCTTCCATTATTTTGATATCTTGGTGAAATCGTTCACCCTTTTCCTCACTATAATCCCCGCAATTTTCAGGAAAATAGTCCAAGTGGGACCACAAAAAGTGTATTTTTATGGACATGCGCGACCCATGAGCTTTGAAAGCTTCCATCAAGTTTTCGACAACGGACTCGTATTCTGGACTTCTACGCTTGCCAAGAAAATCAGTGACAACTGATTTGAATGCCTGCCAGGCATTCTTCTCAGTTGGAGTCATTGCGTTTTCGAACTGAGTATCCTTGATCAAAGTTCGAATTTGAGGACCATCAAAAACCCCAGCATTTAGTTTAGCATCAGATATATGAGGAAATTTACTCTCGAGATATCGGAATGCTGAACCCTCCTTATTCATTGATTTGATGAAATTTTTC
Organism: Bathynomus jamesi; assembly: GCA_023014485.1. Taxonomy (NCBI): domain Eukaryota; kingdom Metazoa; phylum Arthropoda; class Malacostraca; order Isopoda; family Cirolanidae; genus Bathynomus; species Bathynomus jamesi. Next base: position 734,870 of record JAJOZX010001168.1, on the reverse strand, counting down.
ATCAAGCCCAGCTTAATATGAAGTGGTGGGAGCAAAATTTTTGTTGGTGGTACAAGGGGCACTGAAACGACATTATGCGACCCAGGTTCAAAATTCTCTCTGGATGCCCATTCACGCTGTGCATAGTGCTTCTCATCCGCTCGGCTATCCCATTTGCAGAGGAAACATGGATATTTCGTGTATCCCCCTTGTATTCCCAATACAAATGCCACAATCTGAAAAAAAATGAAAATATTTAAAGAATTTAGAGAATTTGTTCTATCAGATAAAAAAAATCTATGCATTGGACTGTATCACTTCTGTGGGGAAGTTAAGTGTTCTTATACGCTCTCAAATAACCTTTGGAAAAACAACATAGTAAATAGCAATAGTTTACTTATGATATTAGTATTACCTTCAAATCTCCACAGATCCTCCAGTTATGTTGGTCGTATACGAGAGCATCCAGTAAAATTTTCATGTTATCGTAGCTCTCAGTAAGTTGTACGGAATGTGCTACAGGGACTGATGCAACCCTATTCCCAATGTTGAGAAGTACTGCTTTCAAACTTCGTTTAGACGAGTCTATAAATAGCCTCCATTCTGATGCGTTATATGGCAGGCCCAAGGATTCGATTAGCCCTCAACATTGCAGCAGTACACTAAGGAAGAGGTATTTTCGTGCACTGCAAAAAACTTGCGGAATTCTTCCTCTCGTTTCCTATACCAGGAGAATGTTGTTCCCGGAGCCAGCAAGTTGTCCTCTCGAAGTCGTGAGCCCAAGATCTCGTCAGCTAATTTGGAAAGTCCTAAATCCCTGGTAAGATCATTCAGTTTGGCCTGGTTGAGAGGCCTCGGCTCATTTGAAGCGGTATTTTGAGGTATATACGACTGGGACTGGTCATTGGCATTGGTCATTGATTCATCATCAGAATCATCGAAGTCCAGGGTTTGAGGTGGGTCGGGTATTGGAATTCCAGGACCATGGGGTACAGGTCTCATAGCAGAAGGAATGTCAGGGTATACAACAATGTGTTTATTTTTCTTGTTAACTCCTGAAAATAGAAACACAGAAACATGGATATAAAACTTGCATATGAAATAGAAGAAGCATTCAGACAGTGGCGGCTCGTGAGGGAAGGCTGCGGTCTGTAAGATATGAAATAGGTCGATGGAGTCTGTATATTTTCTTTCTTTTTCATTCATATTGTCCCTTCGGGGACAATATGAATGAAAAAGAAAGAAAATATACAATCATTGTATATGTAAATGTAACTTGTATAACAATATGTATGTGTAAATGTATTTCTATAACAATATGTATATGTAAATGTATGATTACCATTATGGTGAATATTATGCTATATATGGTGAATATTACATTATGGTGAATATTATGTCAAGTTTCATACGAAGATTTCAAAATATTTAAGAAAAATAAATTTATAAGCCCACCTTGGAGGTTTGTCATGCAGAAATAGCAATCTGTCACGTGATCCTTTCCTTCTCTCCAAATCATGGGAATTCCAAAAGGCAAAGATTTCGCTCTGCCTTTGCTCCATCTTCTCAAATTTTCAATGCACGTCTTGCAGCACATATGAGGGGCGAAATTTTTGTCCTGGTCCCCTAGCTTAATTCCAAAGTATGCTCTATACATTGTCTTCACAAATTTAGTGATTTGGATATGGTAACCGTCCCACATATGTAGCAGAATCTATTGGGATCATTTTTACACGCTCTATTCATTATGAAATATTTTATCTATATGCCTGAAAAGTAAAAAAGATATTATACAAGTGAAACAAGTGATGATAGATGTTACTGTTCCAATTCCGCTTTGACAAAATCACGAAAAATTCTATTTTACTTATGAGGCCATAGCCGGATAATCTGAGCTGATTGAGAAAAACGGATTGCAGATTCGGAATCAGCAGGAAAAACTCTATAAGAATCACTTACAAAACCCTTGACAGCAAAATTGATGCATACCAGTGTTATACGCATTATATATACATTATATACATTATATACACATTATATATCTTTAAATATGAAATATATTTATTTTCCTTTCCTTTTCTTCATTGTGATTTTGCTCTCTGATAAACCATTAGGTACAAAAAATAGATTATGGTTTTCAGAAGAAACTAGAGTTTTCACGAGAAAACTAATGCGATTTTTTAATTCAGCGCACCCAAAAACATAAAGAAACATATATAACTCATACAAATAATATATTCGCTCAGTTCTGGACTATGCTAGCCCATGCTGGGCACCCATTATCTCAAACACACACATAAACACCTTACAGACAATACAAAACAACGCACTTCGTATCATTACAGGATGCACTCAAACAACACCCACCAATAGAACACCTGCACACAGAAACAAAAATACTGAAAGTTAGGGAACATTTAAACAAGAGGAGAACACAATTCATGGCAGCAGCGACAACTAACCCACAACACCCTTGCCACTACATGTACAATCATGCACCGACACCTCGCACCATTACGGTAACACCAGAGAGACATTATAACCAAATACTCCATTCCATACCACGCCCCACATACATCACACAGTACAGAAAACACATACACACATACCTAACCCACAAAGCACTGACACGACTCGGTCCGAATGCGGCCCTAGGTCCGAAGCCGACACCCATTGACAGGTCAGAGACCAGCCTGAGCAGATCAGATCGAGTTAACTTAGCACGATTCCGATGTGGACATCACCCCAACTTACGGACATATAAACACAGACTAGACAACTCCACAGACGACACCTGCCACTTGTGCCAGGACACACCACAAACAATTAAACACATTATGACAGACTGTACCGCTCTAGCACAACAACGAACACAATACATCACTAGTGCGCTGAACCTCTGGTCCACTCCAGAGATGGCAATCGGTTACCTGCATGCCGCCGGCTTGCTCGATCAGGGTTGGCTGATCGGCTAACCAACAACAACATAAAGAAACACCAAAAAAATAAGATAAACACAAATTTTCCAAAATTTTGTTACATAGTGTAATTAGGGGTCACTAGTTTAGAGAGAAAGAGAGAAATTACTTTGTTGTTTTATATTTAATTAGAAAAATAAATGAATTATTTGTTCACGGTGATTAACAATTCTGTAACGGTAATTGAGCTATATTACAATGGCTGATTCTTAGCAATAAGAAATGGTCACGCAGTATAAGCGTTAAGTAAATACAATAATGACAAGAAACACACTAATTTAGGTAGGCTTATGTCACAGGGGTTCTTAACCTCTGGGTCGCGACCCAAAATTGGATCATTAAATTGTCATTTATCATTTATTTATGTTATCCCTAATCATTTTAACATTATTATCTATTTTATTATCTATTGCGAGTGAACTTTTCGAAGGCATTCGTCGCCGAGCTAGCCCCGAGACCACAATTTGGATCGCAGCCTAAAAAGGTTAAGAACCCCTGATAAGCGATATGCGGCAGTGAACACACAATAATAAGTAATTAAGCCTATAATAACTGAGGTAATGAAAGCACGGTGTGGTACAGTAAACGGACTAGGCAAGTAAAAATAAAATGCATGAATGAGCAAATAAACAAGCAGATACAAATACGGTAAGGTAATTGAATACAGTAAAATAATTGAACAGGCCTACTGTAGTCGTAATAGGAAAGTTAGTTTGCCAGTTGTTTGTGTACACTTTTGGGTATAGCCTATCCGCTAGGCTGAGGTTACACTATGTAGGCTACGCGGGAATTGCTTAACACGAAGGCAAAGGTAGGCTTGTGGCTTGTAGCCTTCTAGAAGGTTTACGGACCTGGGCTCCAAAGGTGATGCATCTGAAGGCGGACTGGCCTTACCGGCGAGAGGATGAGTGTTGAGGGCCGGTAGAGACTTGTTGAAAAGGGGGCCAGCGGAAATTCCTGCAGCAGTGATGTTGCTTCTTGCAGGATGAAATTGTAGAGGGCCTTACTTGATGACAGACTTCGTGTATGCTCGACCATGCTCGGCCGGAGCCTTGAAAGAACAGCGGGCCGCTCTCCGGCGTTAAAGCATGTAGTAGGGCAGCTAAACAAGTTGAAGTGGACAATCCGGACAAAAGCACCAAACTTTCCCTACTTGTATATTTTGGACCAACAATTAAAAATATCCCCGGAACCACCTTCAGAGACCATTACTTGGCCGCCATATTGGATTTCAAGATGGCCGCCATAGACAAAATGGAATTTCTGATATAAGTTTCAATAGAGAATTCCCTTGGCATGTTTGGCATCAAACTATATGTTTTTTGGCATGATCAGATCAATAAAACAACTTTTAAGATGATCAGAAGTATGTTTACTGCAGAAATCACACTTCGTACAACATATACAGTGAAAATCGTGAATATTTTAACACAAAAACCATGTTCAAGAAAACCATGTTTAAGAAAAATCAACGAAACTATAACAATTGAAGATTTCACCCACCAAAAAGTAGACCTTTAGCTCTATAACTGAATGTGGGAGAGGAAAATTGGCAAAATATGTGCATTTTAAAAAATGAAATTCTACAAAGGTCAAAATGCTACCCTTTCATATTTGCACAATTTTCATGCATTATTCTTGGTTCTATAGAAAACTTGTATTAACAACATTTGTAGAGTAAGGGCAGGGCTATTAAATGGGCACCATAAAATGGAAATATCTTGGCATTTAGCATTGCAATGCCTACTGTCCCAACTCACCCCCTGTCCCGAACTGTCCCAACTCATCCCGCTCGACGCTATATGTTAAACTGCACAGTTGCAGCTACACAGTTCTGTACACTTCCACCTGGCCTTCTTGCAAGCACACCTGGTGCCACATCCACTCTTGCTCTTGCAGCCGCATTTGACCAATTCGCTGCAAGCTTTAGATGCTACTGGTCTTGTGGTCCAAACTGGTGTCCATGACTGGGACTCTTCGCTAAAGGTCCATCCCCATCCTTCAGGAGTTGGAAGATTCTGTTCATTTCTCTCACAGGTCGACCATATTCCTCCCTGGTATGTGATCCAACGGCAGTTGTACTAGATGGGTTGTAATCTAGATTGTCAAGTGCCCCAACAATAAATGGTCCATGACGAAACTGAGCTGGTACAACCACTCCTTTGGTCTTGAAGTTCTGGCACACTGCTGTTGCAAGTTGGCTTTCGACTTGAAGAATTCGGTCATAACTCACACTGAGACCCAATTCATATAGTTGTGTAATTAATGATTTTGACCGAATTTCAGTATGAATTTTCAGACCAAGATACAGAGGCAATGGTGGTTCTCTTTCCAAAGAATGGCGAACCTTAGATGATGATGTATGCTTGTTCCTAAAATTAAAAAGGATAAGTTGCGAGACAGTGAGAGTTGCAGGGGAGTCTTCTGGTGTTTGGTCCTTCACGTCAGCACCATTTGTGATCATAGATATAAGGGTTTTCAAGGTTGTAGGTACCGATTCCTGTTGACAACCAGATGGAAAGGCACCTGCAAACTTGAATCCAGTAAAGTTGACGATTTCCTTGCGTATGATTCTAGCAGCTTTTGCAAGAATCATAGTATCTCCTTCAAAATTCTGTCTATTTGTCTCTCTGAGCATTTCCTGAATTCCCTGCTGAAAAACTAAGATTTTGTTCTTGCCATCACTCACTTCCTGGGCATATGGGAAATACTCCAGAATCTTCTCTGAATCGTCCTCTGTTCATTTCCTTATTAATACCTAAGTCCCGAAGTCTTTTTTGATACAGATCAAATAGCACAGAAAACTTCATTTGAAAGATTCCTTCTTCCACGCAATTTTCTACATGATTAACGACCTCAACTATTGCCTTTGCTTTCATCAAGTTTTCTTCATAGCCTTCTTCCTTGCTCTGTTTTTGTCTCAAAAGTGAGCGGTAACCGTTCCGATAAAATGTCAAGCATTGCAGATGATACTTGGCTTCAATGGCCATGAGATCACCACCTCCTATTCTAGACATTAGTTCTGTGTCACTGAGTTCTGTAGCCATCATTCGTAAATTGACGTCAGCGCCAAATGTACTGAATTCGTGAAGATGCCCATGTGTTTGTTGACAAAACACACAAGTTGCTTTGTCCATAGGATGCCGCTGAACCCGCTTCCCCGTAGATGAACTGGTTTCACCTTCATCCGCCCTTTCTCTCTTTTTTGTAGCCCTTTCAAGCTTTTCTTTACTAAATTTAACATGGCATGACTTGTGCCACACAGCTTTATTCTGAACCAGATCTTCAACAGTCACCTCTTCATTGAAAAGAAGAGGAACTGGTAGTCTTCCAAGATTCTTGAATGCGTTGACATTCTCCATAAATGTTGCATATGCTTCAGTTTTTTTACCACTCACAGCATTGAGTGGACATTTAAGAGTCTCACCTTTGCTTTCTTGACAAACCATGCATTTGCTCCAATCCATGTTCACAAATCACCTGCAAAACAGAAAAGCACATATTATATAGTTATATTATTAAATATTTTACATTAAATAAACATTTAAGGGTAATTCTGATTATTTTACAGCAATCCTGGCATCGAAATATGTAGGTTTAGGGACTATTTATTTACAATTACTCCTCACAATAGTTTGTTGATTTCTAGCTGGCAGCCATCTTGGATTTCCAAAATGGCAGCCAAGATAGGGTTGTGCGTCTTGGTTCCGGGGAAAAATTGGTAGCTAAGGTCCTGAACAACATTTGAGCCAAGTTTGGTGCTTTTGTCCAGAATGTCCACTTACTTCAAAAATCAGGGTCTAAGCTACTGCACTAATGTACTCTGATGCAGGGAAACCATTTTGAGCACTTGTGTAAATAAACTTTGATAAACTTTAATAACTTTCATTTTAAGTGGATCGTCCTCAGCAAAGAAGCAATGTATCTCGGAAACGAAGCGATTGCGCATTTATGTTTATAGGAACTTTTTTGTTCACTTTGTTGTCCTGAATATGTATACTAATTTATAAAACATAATTTGATAATACCCTGTATAATTCATAAAATCTTCAAACAAATAGAAAAGCATATTTATCCAAATTTAAGAACTAACAAAATTCAAAGTTATGTACAATAAAAAAAAACCAAAACCAAAACAGTATACAATTCAAATAGAGAATGATTTCTTCCTTCACTTTAAAACTGCGAAATCAGACAAAACATCCCCTTTCTTCGACATGCTGAATTATCATTCATTACACTAGGCGGCGGCGCCCAAATTCCCAACATCTGAAAAACTATTTCAGATTAACCCTTTGAATGGACAAAAATGGATGAAAATCATACATACATATCGACAATAATACACCATCAGATATAATGACATAAAAAAGCTCTAAACTAAAACTAAAAAAACTCTTATTTTCCACCTCTTAAGATATAATTATGCAGTTATATATGATATTACTTAACCAACTTTTTAAAAAAGATTTAGGGTTTATGATAGAAAAATTAGGGCCTAAACTCGAAGGCATAAAATATATGAGGGCTAACGCTACAGCTTTATAACTTTATTAGACTAATAATGGTTAATATGGCCCTGATTATTTATAGAGCAACCTAACCTGAAAGGATTTTAAATTATTACCATTAAAACTAGATTTTCTTCAAAGAAATTCATAAAAGAAAATAAAAGGTTAAGAGTAACTATTTTAAAAATTCCATTTCGTATTCAAAGTTTCAGAGATAATATGTATAATATTCATAATCCAAATTTTAGAGATCCATCGAGTTGGAACTTCAGATAAGTATTCTCAGTGTTTGAGTTAAGTCTGGTATGGGGTTAGGGGGAGTTTTCAGAGTTTTTATAGCTAAGTTAGCGCAATTAGTTCTCCAAAGAATTCAGAGGTGGTGTTTCCGACTCGACAATTACTAATTAAATATATGATTTCGTACACTGTAAACAAATAGCGGGTTAATATATATATATATATATATATACTGTATATATATAGGGTGTCCCATAAGTCCGGCATCATAGGAGAAATTCATATTTTTCTATTTCTACAAACCATAATTCATATTTTTCTCTTTCTACAGGCCATAATGTCTGTCAGCAAGGAAGAACGAATCCAGATAATTCTACTCATAGGAAATCGGAGTCAAAGAGAGGCTGCTGCTGAATTTAACAGACTGCATCCAGACCGCGAGCCAATAACACAGAGTTGTGTTAGCAGACTTGTTGCAAAGTTTAACGAAACAGGATCCATAGAAGATAAAACCACGCAGTGGACCTTCAAGGAGGTCCACTGACGATGATACAGCGACTGCTATCCTGACTCATTTTAACAGAAGTCCCAATAAGTCTCTTCGGCGATTGTCCGCCGAGACAGGAGTGTCGAAAAGTAGCATCCATCGCATTCCTCAGGCTCACAAATGGCATCCATATAAACTTCAGATCCTACAGAAATTAAGCGAAGATGATCCCGACCGGCGGATGGAATTTTGTGAATGGGCTACGGAACAATATGCTTGGGATGCCAATTTCCCGTCCACCATTCTGTTCAGTGACGAGGCTGTTTTTTATGTAAATTGTGAGGTAAATCGACAAAACACCCGCTACTGGTCTCAAAAACAACCTTCAAAGGAACAAGGTGCATCTCGGGTGATGGTATGGTGTGGCATTTGGAAGGATCGCATCATAGGCCCCCCTCTTTTTCGATGAACATGTCACTGGAGGCACCTACCTACGTATGCTCAAGGAAGAAACATTTCCCAGTGTCTTGAACGGAGAAGGAAATTTCCCAACATGGTTCCAGCAAGATGGCGCTCTTGCACATTACAGCACCCAAGTAAGGGAATACCTGTACCAACAATTCCCTGGTCATTGGATAGGACGTCGAGGGCCTGTGGAATGGCTAGCTAGAAGCCCGGATCTCACGCCACTAGATTTTTATTTCTGGGGCCACTTGAAAGCGTTGGTAACGCAAGAAAAATTAGGAGTGTTGAACATTTGCGGCAGCGCATTATTGGGGCATGTAATACCATTACTCCTGACATCATTCACCGTGTGCTTGGACAGGGTATCACGTCTGAATTTGTGTATTGAAAACAATGGTGGACATATTGAGCACGTTCTGTAAATAAAAGCTTTTGTTTGCCTTTTTTTATTATTTTTCCTATGATGCCGAACTTATGGGACACCCTGTATGTATATATATATATATATATATATATATATATAGATATATATATATATATTATATATATATATATATATATAAGAAACTCCTCCCTTCATTAACAATCTCGAATAAACTTTGTATTTTAAATGTAAATGTGAGGTAGATGTGTTTGAGTGTGCCAAACAATGATCTTACGAATATGGACGCTTTTGACCAACCAGCTAATTGTGATTAGAGGATATTGTCATAACAAGGGTTACGCAGTTACTCCCAATCAATTTAAAATATTAAATAGAACAACTAACTACTGAACTATACACCATAGTTACGTCCTAACACCGATTCGCGTTAAATCAGCGAGATTAAGCGACGTTCAGTGTGGGTAATAGTTTTATGGGTGACTTCAGTGTTCACTCCGTTTAGATGATGTAGCGACCCGTAGTACGTATCCCCTTCTCACATGACCTTTGCCGCCACTAAAGAGGTTAAATAACCTCAAATATCTTCACTAAAACCCACGCAATGTATTTGGCTCAACCCAGTTCCCCTCTTAAAGGGGACTTATTTTTCCGGGTTGATGGCGTTACTCCTCGTCTCAGTGCCCTCTGGTGAATGAACGACGTAAAACGGATCAACCTACCAACCAAATGTTAATGACTATACAACTGTTCTCGAGTTTTGTGTCACGAAATAGAAGCCCTGTCACGAAATAACGTTATTTTGGAATAATGGACCATCATTCTTATGTACTTTTACAACCTTTGGATCAATGAAAGAAAGCCACTCCAAAAGCTTCTAGTAAACAATGCCACCCCCGAATTGTTGTCAGTGAAAGAAAGCCACTCCCAAAGGTTTCTAGTAAACAATGCCACCCCCGAATTGTGTCATTGAAAGAAAGCCACTCCCAACCCGTTTGGAGGTGGCTTTCTTTCATTGATCCGCTAGCCTTAACGATGGTTGGGCTAGGTCGTGATATTTTCGTTAGTTAGCCTTATAAAGCCTTATATCACTACCTACCTAAATAACTTACAGATCAATGAAAGAAAGCCACCCCCAAATTGTGTCAATGAAAGAAAGCCACCCCCGACCCGTTTGGGGGTGGCTTTCTTTCATTGATCCCAACCTTTTACATACAGTTTCGGAAAGAAGTTCGCCTAGAAACGATTTTTTTGAAAATCATAAGAAATTACGGAGCAAGTGTAGTTTACTTCTCCCTGACGCAAAAGGGGACACAAACTACACTTGGTCAAAGTTGGGGAACGTAAACTACACTAGGATCTTTAGGAGACATTTTTTAAATGAATCCATCAAATAAAACGTTAAAACTAACGAAAATATTACGACTTAACCTAACCAATCATCACTTTATTTATATATATATATATATATATATGATGAATAAACCACGAAGGAAAAAGAAACACAAAGGGGTGCTCCTTCCTTTATTCATCATAAATATTTTTCACGTGTCACTTTCGTGAAATAATTTTCATATATATATATATATATATATATATATATATATATATATATATATATATTGACGATTGGTTAGGTTAGTCGTAATATTTTCGTTAGTTTTAACGTTTTATCTGATTAGGTATATGCGGACAAAGTTGGGGAACGCAAACTACACTAGGATAATGTCGGGGAACGTAAACTACGCTAGGCACCACAGGGGGACGTAAACTACACTTGCTCCGAAATTACTAATTGGTATAATATTCCGTTATTGTTTTGGATATTTATTTCCAAATTTTCAAAGACAAAACCGAGTCATTATCGATTGTAATTATTTTTTAGTTTATTGGGAAATGTTTTCTTTCTTTTCCGAAACTGTAACTTTAAAAACTTCCATTTTGTGTCGCTAATTTTAATTATAGATATCTTCATTGATGATACGATATAGAGAAAAAAAAATTCTCCAAGCGTCTTACTGATAAAAAAAATCGTTTTATTATTCATATGCCATATATATATATATATATATATATTATATATATATATATATATATATATATATATATATATATATATATATATATATATATATATATATATATATATATATATCACTGTTTTTGCAGTTTATTTAACTCTCACTTTCGGTTTCAGATCCATACTGAGACGCTAATTTAAGCCAGAATCTGACTCCGGCGCGAATGCTACTTATTTCTTTTTTCATTAATTCCATTTGGAATCTGAATCAAGATTACCTGCCGGAAATTGAACGGAAGTACAAATCTCGGAGCTATTGAAAAATAGGGACCCCAGCCTTCTTTCGTTAGCTTTATAAGGCTAACTAACGAAAATATCATGACCTAACCTAACCAATCGTCAAGGGCGTACAGTTAACCTAACGATTGGTTAGGTTAGGTCGTGATATTTTCGTTAGTTATTCTTATAAGCCTAACTAAAGAAGGCTGGGGTCCCTATTCTTCAATAGCTCCCAAATCTCTTTTTGTTTGGGCGCAATCGGAAGTGGACTCGATTTCAAAGTAGTTCTTTGAAACTGCCATCGAAACTAGCACCGACTGACTAGGGAGTGATTGCCGGGTGCCTGTCTCTTTGGTGCCACAGAACTACGTTTAAGGCAATAATTACCAAAATAACCAAAGCGATATTACGCGATTTAATTACTTTATTGTATAGATTTTATTCAAAAATTATTATTTTATTTTTACATTATTATTAAAATTATTAAAAATTAGTTTTTGCTGTCATAATTAAGGCATTTTTTTTTCTGTATAATAAAACCTCGTCAGTGTCATGAAAGATCACACTCGATCTCTGAGGTTGAGATCGTATTTTATTTTGGTGGTGACCTCTGTAGGTATCCTTGTAGGTGTAATAAAATGTAGTTGAATTTAGAATTTTCGTATGGAAAATGGCCACTTAACCTATTATTATTATTATTTTTATTATTATTAATTGCTTGATTCCGCGTCCGTACTAAAACTTGTGGAGGGTGGGGGACGGGGGTGTCGTATGAGAGAGAGAAGTTACGGTTTAACGTGGCATCCATCCAAACCACCTAAGTAAGGGTCGCTAGATTATCTAAACACAGAGGAGGGTATCTCATCTATCTACTAAACAGACTCAACGTTACTTAACCTCACTGATCTAACGGAAAGGTATTACGACGTGGTTACAACGTAGTCCTTTAATTTAACGAAATAAAATAAAGACGAGGTAGAACGTAAAGATGTCACTTAAAATGCATCGTTTTAACTCGGAAATAAGGGAAGAAAAATTGTCATTTTTTTCATGTGATTTATCTATCTGTCTCTCAAATGGCCACATATGCTTTCTCAAACTACATAAATGTATATTTTCATTTGCAATTCCTGATCGACTTTTAATCTAGTTGGTTGGTCCTCAAAATGTTTTAACATTTCACGCGTGAAGTGACTGTAAATCAGACGGGATGAACGAGATATGTCGACCTTCAATTTATTTATGAACGTACAGAGTATCTTACAATTGAAGGTGATGTATTTTGCAATTTAAATTTCACATTTGAAATTAAACAAAATGTTGAAATGAAAAATATTCGTCACTTTCGATTTTTAAATATGTAATTATGGTTATGTATTGTATAATCGTTCGCACGCTAAATGTAACTATTTTGGACCTCTTTTTATTATTATTATTGGTGGTCAATAGTAAATTATAGTTAATTTGAAACAGTAACATTCTGATTTACTGATTAAATAAACGTTTAATTGACGTTAAACGTAATGCTCAGTCTTTTACGAAAATTGAAAATGACGTTTTTTTATTATATTTAAGTTTGTTTACATTCCATTTGCGGAGTAAATTTAGTTTTTGTGATTTCAATTTTGAACTCTACATTTAATATCTTATTTTTTATTTATGATTTTATTTTTATTTTATTTTATTTTATTGGATTTTGGCTATTTATTATAATTTTACATTAAATGAATGCCAAAATGGGTAATGGGTCATTTCACCCGTTTTAACTGACAGTTTTCTAATTACAGATCTTATTACAGACATAATTACGAATCAAGAACAGACTATGGAAAGAACGGTTGTGGTACATATTATGGATCTTATTACGGATTTAATTACATTCTAAAACAGACTTTGGAAAGAAGGGTTGTAGTAAAAAAAGGCTAGAACTATACTCAGTATCACTTAATAATTGAAATGCTTACACGTTTTTTCATATTAAAGTAAACTATTTTGAAAATTTAAACCGTTCTACAAATTATAAAATGACGTAAATAATAATAATAATAATAATAATAATGATAATAATAATGATAACAATAACTGGAGTTGTTTAGCCTCCTTCGTAACAGCGGCGGTCATATGATGGAGGTAACTTACTGCTTTACGTGGGACCCGAACCACTATCCCATTAGAGAGGCACCTTAATCGTTGATATCTGAAGACCGAGTCAAGATTTGAACCCAGAGCCTTCGATTAATAGCCTGGCACTTTACCACTAGGCGGTCCTGGTCGATATAGATCTTGCAACCTTGTTATTTATACAACTACCGTCGAAGCGGACAAACCTCAGAATTCAGGTCACCCTCGAGTGACTTTAGCAATACTGTTAACATCGGTTTTGTATAGGTCAAACTAACTTCATCCGATCCACGTTACATTTGACTGACAAATTAGTATCGGTTACATTAAATTACGTTAAGTGCCGTTACGTTATTTAGGCCTAGTTAGGTTGTTAATTTTTAGAGCATCGATAATACGTCTCGTTGACCATGGAAGGTTACATCAATTCACGTTTAAGAATATCTCCCGTGATCAAACCTCCTCCCGCAAAAGCTGTTTCCTACATACATTATCTAAGAACGCATTTCCCATTCACCATAGGCAGGGCACGACGATTGAACTCGGAACCTAAAACATCTAAATCGTTATACGCGCGAGGGTATAACGTTTTATTAAAGATCTATATACTAAAACTAGGCTGCTCGCGTGGCATTATTAGCTAGTTATTAGTTAACACTCGTATAAAAATAAAACCCGCGTACTTCATTTAAATAACGCGTGTGCATGAACATAAAATAAAACTGTTCCTTCTCATATCGCTATCAGTGCCAATCGTTGTTGCTGTTGGCACTGTAGAAGAGGAAACAGTTTTCAAAAAAATTTCTAAATAATTTTTCCCTCAGAATTTTGCGCGGTAACTTTTCGACCACTTCATTCTCGTCCAGAAATGAGCTTGGAACACGCAACGACAATACACAAAAATGGAATGTAAAGAAAAAAAAATGTTCTGAAAGAAATGGAGAAAAAGGTACATAAGAAATATCTCTCAAACATTCTTTGAAGATGCGTTGAAATGCTCTAGTCAATAGAAATGATTTATATATAAGAGAGAATAGTTTTCTACGTGGACAAAAAAGATATACAGCCCTATTTATCATAATGGATGTTGCCATTATGTATTTCACCATTTCACGACACTATATATATATATATGTGTGTGTGTGTGTGTGTGTGTGTGTGTGTGTGTGTGTGTATGTGTGGTTTTGGTTTCCTTACGGAATCGCGACAGTCTTTAGGATATACGCGTATCATGACATCAGCAGTGTCGCGATCTTTATAAATGCCATCTTTTATCATGATAAAAGGGATATAATTAGGGTTAGGCTAGGTTACGTTACGTTATGCTAGATTAGGTTAGGTTAGGTTACGCTAGGTTAGATGAGATTTGGTTAGGTTTGGTTAAATTTATTAGATTTTTTAGATTAGGTAAATGTCGCGTTACAGAGTTGAATATATGAAAAAGTGTGAAAATGATGCAGTTTTGTAGTGTAGCAAACGGGAACTAGTATGTTTCATGGACTGCTCTCGATTTTCCTACGAAATTGCAAACAAGGGCAGTCGATGACCCTGATTTTGTTTCTGTAATCGGTTTTCTTGAGAAATGATAAAGAAAAATGTTATTGGACATTTAATAAATTTATTTACTGAAACGACGCAATACACTCCAACATCTTTTTGAATAAGTCCGAGCTGGTGTGGCGCTTACGTCATACAAATTCTTCAAATTAATACAAACATCACTCATTGTTCTGCAAAAAAAATGACAATAATTAGTGCGATATCTTGCAAAAAACAATAGTATAAGAAACTCGATTAGGTTAGGTTAGGTTAGGTTAGGTTAGGTTAGGTCAGGTTAGGTTAGGTTAGGTTTATCAAGAAAACCGATTGCAGAAACAAAATTAGGGTCATCGACTGCCCTTGTTTGCAATTTCGTAGGAAAATCGACAGCTGTCCATGAAACATACTAGGTCCAGCAAACGTGTGTGTGTGTGTGTGTGTGTGTGTGCGTGCGCGTAAATGGATTGAGCGTTCTTCATCCCTTTAATTAAGCCCATCACAGAAATCTTTGATGACGCTGTCTATTCTGTAGAATAACACAAAGAGATGTAAAGAGCAAAAGGCTTAAAGCCAAACAGAATGAGTTTGTCGTTTCAGCGCCAAAACCTACCTATACTCAGAAAAACGAATGCATTCATCAAGGTTTCGAACTTTGCATCCAAGGCCAATGGGTTATAATTTGTGAAGCTGCATTCAAATTTAAGTGTCACGTGAGTTAAATGTAATAGTTAAACTCTCTCTGCCTTAAAATTTTCTATTCAAAATCTTTTGTATGAAAATGTTTACATTATTTTGTCAGCGTGGACAGTCTAGACCAGTGGTTCCCAACCTTTTCACTACAAAGGACCCCTTTTATTTTTATTTTTTTCCCACGGACCCCATGTTTTTGAAAGATTCCGTCTACCAAACAAACTGTTTTTATTAACTAATAATTAACTCGTTTTCTCATTTTTCACTATCAAATAAAGGACATATAAGAGAGTATGCAATTAAAATACAGCCTATTAAAAAAAGTATTAATAATTCCAGCCAAGAACAAGGAAACTTGAAATTTTAGCCTAAGCGCCCTTATCGTGGGTAAATGTACGATTTCCATTGGAGCCTCTCGAAATATTGAAAGCTCACGGACCCCCAGTACTACCTTCGCGGACCCCCAGGGGTCCGGGGACCCCAGGTTGTGAACCACTGGTCTAGACATTGGTAGGCTCTGCTATTTATTCAAATATTGTGCTATCAAAGTCTACCTCTAGCTATTTAGTCAGACCCCACTTGTACAAAATTTCATACACGTTTGTAAGATAGAGAAAAAGCAAGTCGGTCAATAAATGTACAAAAGAATACATCCATCAAAATTTTGAGTTTCACACCCAAAGTCAATGGGTTTATAATTTATGAAGGAAACGATTATTTTAGGAGATTAATACAATTATACAAGACTGAAATTTAAGACTGAAATTTAAAAACCGACTGGCCTCGTTGTATCACCGATTCCCGTTAGATCAACAAACTTAAATGAGGATATGTCTCTTCAATAGTTGGATGGGTGACTGTCCTCCGCGTTCAGATGATGTATCAACAGTAGTAAAAAATACAATTCAATTTTCGAATCCCACGTTATACTATTGGTCCAAAGTGGAGCGAAAGGCTTGACCTTCGTCAAAATAAACAATTCGGGAGAAACGAAACCAGGATTAACTTAGGATTATAAGTTTTACATGAATAAGACTTTTATTAATATAAAAATTAAAATGATATTTTTTAAAATTAATTTTACTTTACTTTTCACAAAAAATCTTAAATTGCAAAAAAGAAACTCACCCTCAATTTTTAAAAAAACATTTTGGCTATGAACTGCATAATGTTGTAATGTTTCAGAAAATGCAGAAAATTGAATACAAAGGAATACGAAGGACACCAAACAGCAACAGACAGGCTGGTCGCTACGCGGCTGTCTGTTTAATAAGAAGGTTAAAAGAAGTAAGAAAATTTAAAGAGATAAGTGAAAGTTTTAAAGCAAAGCAGAGAAAAGAGGTTGAGAGGTAGGAAAGTAATTTAAAGATAAAATGAAAATGTTAAAGTACAGAGGTAGGCGAATTATGCATAATTTTATTTAAGAAACGTTTATAACGATGACATAAAACCTAACAGAAATCTATATAGTTCCTATATGCTTGTCTCACAATAAACTTGTGATCCCTTTCATCACGGAAGGGACAGAAACTAATAAAGCTCAGGGCAGACGAATGCTCTGTCCCATGAATTATTACTAACCAGCACCATCGAGAGTCGAACCCGCGACCACAGTATGTAACCAAAAATAACTTACTAGTTAATGTCACGTCAACGCTTTATATCACACACACACACACATACACACACACACACACACGTATCTGCGATCTGCGCATGAGCGAATTGCCGATTTATTTAAACTCGTATATTTAAAAACTAACTAGTACAGTTCCCGTCACTTCGCTGACGGTTAGACAGGCTAAACTACAAAAAAAGAACCCAGCCGTGAAAATTTGAGCTTCACATTGTGTCAACATTTCTGAATCTGGTATCTCCCAAAACCTCCTCACCCCCATTCAACTTGGGGGCTAACCCCCTCCCCCATTACCCCACCCCTCCCCATTACCACACCAATCCCCCATTACCCCCACCCCACCCTTCCTCCAACCCCCACCCTTCCCCCGTTGCTTAACTACAGAAAAGAACACAGTCATGAAAACTTGAGCTTCACATTGCCGCCCGTAATACAATTTCTGAATTTTTTTTACAATTTCTGAATTTTTTTCTCACAATTTCTTCTCACAATTTCTGAAAGTGTGACGGACGGACAGACAGACAGACGGACAGACGGACAGCTCTCTTATTATAGTATAGATTAACGAAACCTAATTTAGCCTGACCTAACCTCAGTGCCATCGAATCGAGAAGAACGTAATAAGTGTTTGCGACGCATTTGAGGGCTCGAAGGTTTCTGTTAAGTCATTAAAGAGATATTCGGTAATCTACCCTAACCCAACCTAATCAAACCTTAACTAACCTAACCTAGGGTTTCTTAACCTAATCGGGAGCAATATATCCTAATGGCTGGTTATCGACGTCTAGATTTTTTTTTTTCGTAAAAAATAATTATTACATTTCCCTGATTTTTATCAGTTTCCCTCTGAGGTTTCAAGGTGTCCTGAATACAAATTTATATGTTAAATTATCATAGCACGTCTCCTATCTAAAACGAAGAGAGCATTAAAACGAATATTAACCGAAATTTTTTAATGTTCTAATAATCTAATGTACCAAAAAGTGTTACCTCACAAAAAAATTATCTCACTACGTTTCTGACTTATCACGCACTCGACCTCACTTATACCCAGTTGCTTACACACACACACACACACACACACACACACACACATATATATATATATATCTATATATATATATATATATATATATACACGAGGGCCACTCAATATATTTTGCCCCACCTTTTTTTTTTCCTTTCAAGTTTCCTTGTAAGTTCCAGAAATTTTGTACACAAGTAGTTACATACCTTTTTTACAAGTTTTTATTTTCCACATAGTCTCCATCCTTTTCTACAGCTTTCCTCCACCTAGAAACAAGGTCCTTATTCCTTGCTGGTAAAAGTCCGCTGGGTTCCGCTAGAGTCACCTCTTAACCTACTCAACAACCTCATCGCCGCTCTGAAACTTTCTTCCACGAATAGCATCCTTCATTGGCCCAAACAAATCGAAGTCTGAAGGTGCCAGATCAGGGATGTATGGAGGGTAGGGTAACACAGTCAAGCGCATTTTTGTGATGGCCTCTCTTGTTTGCAAACTGTTGTGTGGTCTTACGTTATCGTGCAAAAGAAGGACGTCTTCCAGTCAGTTTTCTCTCCGGTCGAACTCGCTTTATACGTCTCTGGAGGGTAGCAATATATGCCTCTGAGTTGATTGTTTGTCCTTTCTTCATAATATCCACCAGAATCATCCCTTTCAAGTTCCAGAAGATGGTGGCCACAACGTTTCCTGCAGAGGGAGCCATTTTGAACTTTTTCTTGCTTGGGGGAGTCTGCGTGAGTAGTATGACCGCAAAAGGAGAGAGTGCAATGCAATTACAAATGTTGGGCAATGTTGCAAATGGGGGAGGGGGATGTTGCAAGAGGTTATGCAACAAGGGGAGGGGAATGTTGCAAGAGGTTATGCAACAGGGGGAGGGGTTATCCCCAAGCTGCAATGAAGGGGAACTCCCCCATCAAGCTGGGGGAGAAGGTGGGAAGGCCTCACCCCCCAAAGGGGTGTGCCTAACCTAAGCCCTAATCTAAGAGGGATGGAGGAGTGTTCACCTGGCTCCTGCCAGACGCATATTGAGAGTTCATCCGAGCCCCCGCTGTCTTATAAGATCCTAATCAGCCAGTTGGCTTAATCTGCCAGTTGGCTTAGAAGGCTTATTAGAAGGCGTAAATGGCTTGTTCTGGTGTACATTATTAGGGTTGAGTTGCCAGATTGTGCTATTTATTTAATTAAAGCATATATTCTTTACAGTTGGCTTTCCGCCAGGTGGCTTAATCCGCCAGTTGGCTTAACCGCCAGTTAACGTAGAAGACCTAGAAGGCAGGTGTACATATTAATTAACTTTTCACCTGCCAGATTGCGCTATTCAGATATTTTTGACAGTTGGCTTTAGAAGGCCTAACCAGCCATTTGGTATACATAGTATTAAATAATAATAATTAAATAAAACACCATTACATCATTCTGTTTATTTAGACGAATTATTGGAATCAATTTCACGAAATATATAGAAAATAAATATACAATCCAATACAAACGAGGATATATGCAATAAAAATTAATAATAAGCAAAACGATGGAGTATAACCATCAATATATCAGTACAGGAGAAATACACACACACACACATATATATATATATATATACGTTATATTAAATAATTAAATATATTGAAAATGAAAATAATAATAATATACAAAACGACGGAGTATAATCAACATTTAGTACAGAATATATATATATATGTATATGTATATATATATTATATATATATATATATATATATATATATATATTCCCCGCAAGGGGGTTCTAAGCTCGTGCTCTTGAGTGCTCTTTGTGCTCGTTTGTACGTGCTTGTTCCTGGAGGTTTCACGTGCGCCCTCCCGGCCCTAGCACCCAAGGATGATGGGGCTCGACCCTGCAGTCCTTGTCATCCTTGGTCTTTTTCCACTTCGACTGTCCCCTCCACCCTTTCTTTTTCCTGTCTTTCCTCTCACTTTTTCTTTGTTTTTCCGCTGAGATATGCCCTTTAAATAGAGGCGAATTGGTTCTTCCTGAACTAAAAAAAAAAAAAAAAAAAATATATATATATATATACACAATTATATTAAATAATTAAATATATTGAAAATAATATTCATCAAAATACTTTATGGTCTACTGCGCTTAACTAAAACACCTAAACTCGCATGTAATCGAGTCTACAGTCACATCATTATTGCTTTGCACTACGCAGTAAATACGATTTAACATTATTTCACCGCTAAGGTGTGCGGGCTCCTATACTCGATGTAAATGGCCTTCATATCGTTCAATACTATTTTTGTGCCCACTTTACATTCGGTTGGCAAGTTATCTTTAAACACGAATAGAATACAATTAAAAGCACGCAAAAAGAGGGTGTCATTAGCCACCACATCATTATTAAATATAACTATATAAATACTCCTTTCCAGTCAAGGGTTTTTCTTACCGACCCGAGCTTTTCAATTGTGAATTCTTCACACTGCATAGCGGCAATTGAAATAATCTTCCAAGTCGTAACGACAGCTGCTCATTATATAGAGGTACAACTGTTCAGAGTGAACAGTGTAGGCGAACTCTGCCCTGTACCGCTCAAGTTCTTTGTACCAAACTTCGAGATATTTCGAAGAGTCTAAACCTTTTCAATATGCATCCAGCCCTAGACCATTCTCGCCTTGTTCATTCCTACATTCGATAAATCCGTCAAGCAGAGCGGTTATGCGTATTCAAGAACCGTGTCAAAATAAATCATATCCATAACACGCGCGTCTAATATAGGCTTC
This sequence comes from Bathynomus jamesi, assembly GCA_023014485.1. NCBI lineage: Eukaryota > Metazoa > Arthropoda > Malacostraca > Isopoda > Cirolanidae > Bathynomus > Bathynomus jamesi. Next base: position 713,759 of record JAJOZX010001168.1, on the reverse strand, counting down.
AGTTTGCGGAATCCGATGATTTCAAACATTCTGCCGAGGATGAATCGGTTTCGCGTGGGGATAAGAGTATTATCAGATGCATTCTTCCACATCAGTCATAATCAGTGCATGGCTGATTGTTGTTTATACACAACGTACAAAAAACGGCATATGAGGGGGCATCACTAATCTGTTCTCTTCTTGTACCTACACCTGCAGGTATTTTATAACGGTCCTCACCCTACTTCTCAACTATCATGAAGACTCTATTCATCTCCTCAACACTTAAATAAATAACATTACGTTTACCAGAGTTTGCTTGCATGCAAATCGTTTCAAGTACATAGTTAATGGTACCGGTTTCACGCCTGAACACGCGCAATGACTTCGTCACGGACACATCGTACGCGGCATTGAGAATGCTTCTCAAAGGAAGTTCCATCGCATTCGAGGAGTGCACGTCCAGTCGGTTCAAGCTCTGCGATGACTATGAGCCACGGGTGGGCGTATCGGCTCGACGGGAGGTGCGAGTCACACCATAAGCTGATGAAACGTGTACGGCGTTGTTCCAACGTGAATACTTGTATCCCATTATACTGGGTAGGTGCTTTGAGAAATTTTCCGATACATGAAGCAATACCGGCTTTAATGTTTTATCATTCCACTCCCCAGAACACTCACCAGACATTTTCGCTTAGGAGGAATTTTACGAACAAAACACATTTTATTCACAATCCGGTACACTATTTGAGAGAAACATGCGACCGTATTTATCCTTTTTGTTTAACAATCAATACTCATCTCTAAATTCTATCAAAAACTCACACAGGCCTTTAGCCACAACCTCACTGCGAACCTCGTCATGATATATATATGAATGTAGTGGTAAAAGTACTTTAGCTTGTCCATAATGACAAGGTTTACATTCTCAGCCGCAGGGTACGCGTACTCGGTATAATGCCCCCAAAGACTGTTTAGACAACTTTGCACTAAAGCGCTTGCCAGGATTCTTAACAATTTGGGAACGGTCAAGCTCGATACCTTCATGGGCACGGTAACGCTGAATATAAGCCGATTTTTCATCTTCGGTATCAACTCCTCGCGGATTCCCCGATGCTTCTACCTTATCCTTCAAAAAAGCGTTTATATAGGGTGATCGAAAAGTCTCTCCGCAGTAGTAATAAGATATTTACTTTATTGAAGTTAGATATTTTAATGAAAATTGTACGATATCGTGAAATCTTTAACAAAATATTGGCGAAGTCTAGGCTAGTCTAAGTAAGTCTTGCTACGTTACTTATATGGCGTGAAAAGGTTGGGTAGCTTCTGAAACCTCCACACCTCATGTATCTTCAATATTCTGTATCCATGGCGAACGGCTAGGTCCAGCTCAGGGCTTGTATATACACCTCTGATCTTACGCTGATTGGTTGTATGATTACAATCACCGTTGTTCTCCTCTGCGCACTCCACGCACAGGGGAAACATGAGCTTGTGACCTATAACGACGGGTAAGATCGACATCCATAAATCGCTAGGGGGGAGCACGTCTACGAAAAAGAGTCCAAAGTAATGCTCACTCAAGTTAGTTGAGAACTCCTCGATGGTTGGCATGGCGGGACCCACCAGTTCTTCAGGCGCACCTACGTCGTACGAATTGTTCTTCATCACGTAGGGGTATAAAGAAGAGAAGTCATAGTAATGGAGTTTCACGCCCTCCTTAGCTGGAAATTATAGCTTGAATGGATTTGTACGGCCGCCGAACAAGCTATTGCCGCATTTGAGAGGATCCAACACCATTGATCGCTTGATGGCCCTTATTTCTTCACGGTACTGGTCATCTGTTTCCATCCATGCATCATACTTATGCTCCCACACGATCTTGTGAGTGAACTGTGAGCCTATAAGTTGATCGCGATTACGGGTCCATACGAGGCTGTCGGCGGGGGATCTTCCATGGAGGTCTCCTGTGACGGCACACTCAGGGCGTGGGCATCCATGCCACCAGCAGCCGTTAAAGGAGTACACAGTCTTCTCACCAGTGGTTGGATCCTCACTTAGACCATCAACCCAAAAAACACGACCATTGACCGTAATGGGTACTTCCCCCGTGTTGCGGGCGTGCTTTATGTATACCCCGGTCTGTTGCTGTATGTGTATGAGCCAGTAAATAGCCTTGTGCCATAACTGCGGGGATTGTTTCTGTGAATGACGGCTAAGGTGTCTTTAGGCATGAAATTATTCTTGAACACCGTAAAACATAATGAGGCGATCATGGTTGCGACCTGCAGTGGATCGCATTTGAAACGGGCTATGTACATCTTTTTAAAGGTTTGGAAACACACTCTAAGCACGCGCACATCATTCACGCAATAACATTCACATTCATCAGCTATATTGTATGGACTAGCTTCATTAAAACTGTTGTAGTAACGGTCAAAATCTTCACGCTCACTATCACTCACGTTGGTGTAGTTAAAGTAATGTTTGGGTGGAGGTAGTCCTACGTAATTTAAAATTTCGCTAGTGAGGAATGTGTAAGGGAAATACCCTTTTGAGACTTCAGCGGCTACGCCCATGACCTTGGGTAGCTTTGCTAATTTACAAGGTGTGAACAGTAGGGTGTCTTTAAACTGTACATTACCTCTTATCTGGATCTGTATTAGTTTGTTGCCTCTTTTCAAGGGATCACCTGTAAATATCTCAGATGACTCGTGTTTAAGCAACTCCTTATAAAGGAACTGTGTGTCAAATTTTGCTCCGTTATGGACAAGAATATAGTCATTTTTTTTAACTTGTCCGCTAACTTGACAATATAGGATACAAAGAATTTCACAGGGCTGTCGTGTTCAAGCGTATTAAAAACGTTTGTCCGTTTACCACATTTGTGACACTAATCACACTCGATCTCCATGCACTCATCACAGATAGTCTGCTTACAAGTAAAACCTCTGGTTTCAGCGTTCGTGTATGTTTCTATATCGTAGTACACGGTTAGACAAGGGCTATTTTTAGGCTTAGCATCTTTCATATAACATACATGCTTCACTCCATCCGCCTTATATTTTTCATGACATCTAGAACAGTGAATTTCATGTATTTATGCACAAACTTACCCCAATTATCCATCATATGAAACATGCCGCATTCACAGATTCTCATTTTCCTGCAAGTGCCAACTGATTTATAGAGCTCAAAGCATTTATTATTGAAAAATTACGTCTACACACATTACATTCCCTCTTCTCGGTTTCAACTACACGACTTTCACATTTGTGGCTTTTACACTGCTCACATACCATGTAGAACTCCTTACAATGTTTCACTATATCATCCGCAAACTCGAGAAATCCCTTACACAAATCATGATACTTTCCATATTTTCGACTTTTATCATAACTAGCGTAGAGAGTCCTTATATTACGGATGGGGAGATACGATGTTCCTGACAATCCTAAAATAAGTAGAGGTCTTGTAATCTCTCACACATCTTTTAAAAACATACACAGTCCTACGATGATCATCCATTCCAAATACGACTATACGAACATTCACTTCCTGCTCTGCCCTTCTCAGCTCTTCAGGACCCATATTACACTCAAACTCAAGCTTACAATCTGAAGCCAGTTTACGGGCACGCTGCACAACCGTAGGCAGCCAAATTTTTGCGTCCATGTATTTAGCACAGTGAACATACGAGCTAAGGCTATTACTATAAAGCCGCAGCCACTATCGACGTTTAAATGCTTTCTGTAAATAACCGGAGATTTGAAATTAAGAGTATAAGGTATGGCATTATGACCCGCAACCCGGAATACTCTGTCAATATCTAGCGTGGAGTTGTCCATGTTGAAGGCTGTACTACTTTGAGAGACCTGCATTATACGACCCAATATATATTCTATGTCTACAGTTGCCAAGCGTCTGAATGGTATTACTACCCAAAAATCATCTACATCCCCATCATCTGAACCGAACCTGAAGGACAACCTCGTCCGGACTTCACGTTCGTCGCGGTTCTGAAGGACGAACTCCACAATACGTTCAACTACGCGTCGCAGTCCAACACCGTTGCGATACATGGATCCAGGGTCAACCCTGACCACGTACCGATTTCTACTCAGGGCAGGCGTGGGGGTAGCGGTGCGCACAAACTCCAATGTTACACCTTCGTTCACAGCACGAGAAGCTGCTGCTGCTGGTGTGGAGGAAGTAACCGGAGTTGAACAGGAATAAGGGGGTATATTTGAGGAAGGCACTATTGTGGGGGCTGTGTTGTAAGATGTAGAGGGTTGGGGCACTATTACTGGGTCTAACAACCGGGGTAACCCTTGCGCGCTTTATGTTCTCAAAATTTGTGCATAAAGTAATATGGTGCTATTCGACGTATCAATCAGTGTTCAACGAGTACCAAGATGATATTTTGTTCCACAAAGGGGTATATGACGTTAATTCATTAAAGGGAAATGAGCATACAGTCATTGTAATTGACGATCTCATGTTCGAAATGGATAAAACGTTTGCCGAGACAGTTACAGTGTTCTCCCACCATCTTAACATAAGCGTGTTCTTCATCAATCAGAATCTAATTTTCAAAAATAGATACATGCGTGATGTGTCGTTAAATACACAATATCTAGTCTTATTCGCGCAAAGTAGAGATGTGTCACAAATTGGGGTATTAGCCAATCAAATGTTCCCAATCAGCGTAAGGAGTTTTTGGAGGTTTATGAAGAAACCACAAGTCAGCGTTACGGATATTTGCTTTGTGACCACCCGCGAAACACGTTTAGGTGCTTCTAAGAGCGAATATATTCCCAGACGAGCCTGAAACGGTATATATATTCCAGAATGACAAATAGGTTGAAAAAATATCGTGAATTAATAAAAATCTATCAACGATTGCCCCGGGCACAGCAACAGATGTTTGTTAAAAATATTGACTCCGACTTTTTAAAATGCATCTGTGAAATCTGTCTTAATGTTATAAAATGTAATGTGCCAATGAAACCCCCCAGAAGGCTCGCTTACGTCGTTACAAGAACATAATACTTGCGCTCGGCTCGCTCGTAAAAGTCAAACTGTGGGAAAGAAAAAGCGAATAATTGTACAAAGAGGGGGATCATTCCTCCCCATCTTATTTTCAGCTTTGGGACCTTTACTGACTAGATTAATATAATGAAGAAAGTGGTAGTGATTCCGCACGAGGTGTATGCTTCATTGCAAAGTTCAAAGATTCCAGACACAGTTCTAGAACCCCGTAAAAGTAGGCTTAAAAGAATGGAAAGCGAGTTGTTAGCCCTATTAAACAGTGAAAAGTCACCTGATGAGAAAAGGATCTTGTAGCAAGAGGCTCTGCAGAAATTTTTTCATGAGTATGGAGATTATAAGAATCCGACAGAGTTCCCCGTGGTTATTAGGCACAGCGCGAGCAACGCTGAGCATGACGACAGAGGACCTGGGCCCGACGTTAGAGATGACCAACCAAAGAATAACGGAGCGCAACACATCGAGCATGTATTAAAAAGAAGTCTCTCACATACATTGAAGAATAAAGGCTTGTCTTTATAACCTAATGAGTGAGGACCCCATCATACAGTGGACCGATACAGGCGAGGTATTGTTGAAGGAACAAGGGTACAGGGATCCAATATCGTCGATATTGTCCATGATCTGGTGAGAAAGTGGGACAGGTCCTCACCAACAGGATGGAAGCATATTAAAGCAAGACTACAACAAATAAATGTCCCCAAAACATTGATAGGAAATCTGAATAGGTTAAAAGACTTGGAGCAAGTCTCGCATGTGTCACAACTGAGTACGCCATCACCCCCAACAGTAGCATCTCTGAAGAGGAGAAAGAAGAGAACAAACGGCCAACCTTATCCACGTGTCTCTAAAATATGCAAATGGCTAACATTTTAAGGAAACGCTATTATGACATTTCTAACCCCGCCTCCTATGGTGACGTTAATAGACTGTACAAAGGTGTTTACAATGATGGAGTAGGGAAAAAAGATGTTGAGAGTTTTTTGTGGGAGCAGGATGCTTATACACTTCATAAACCGGTGAGAAAAAGGATTAAAACGGCCAAGACAACAGCGGATTCGATTGACTCTATTTGGCAAGCGGATTTAACAGACATGCAAAGATATTCATTGTATAATGACGGCTACCGCTACATCCTATTCATAATAGATGTATTCTCTAGATAGCTGTGGCTAATTCCTCTGAAAAATAGATCGCCTGAAACAGTTGCTAAAGCTACCAAAACGCTGATGTTGAAAGAAGACAGGGTTCCTGGCTAGTTTTGTACGGATATGGGGAAAGAATTTATAGGCTGCGCTTTTCAGAACATGTTGAAGGAGTTTAATATCAGTTACTACCAGAGCTGGGCATTTGCGGCATATTTTGCGGTACTGCGGTACTTGCGGTACCACCGCACTACCACCCCGGGCCCCCATAACGCAGTACCGCAAAGGATCGCTGAAAGTACCGCAGTACCGCTACCGCATGCAAATTTCCGCGTACCGGTTTGGTACCGGTTTGGTAGTGCAGCAGTACCGCAGTACCGCAATATGCCGCAAGTGCCCAGCTCTGGTTACTACACTAGCAGTTCTATACATAAGGCCTCTTTAGCTGAAGGAGTTCAACGTACCATAAAGGAACGCATGCATCGCTATTTTACACATAAGATTTTTAAAGTTAGTGCTATGAGACCTAAAGGCGAGATAATGATGTATTACGTTGAAGATTTGAATGGGGAAGAAATCGCTGGAGGCTTTTACCGCGAGGGATTGCAGAAAGTGACATTTAATTTAGAAAAAAGTGTGTTTAAAATTGAAAAAATTTTAGGCAGTAAAGGTTCAAGAAAGAGAAAAATGAACCTGGTGAAATGGCTAGGATACCCAGAAACTTCAATATCTATATAAAAGCTGCTGCAATAATGAAGCTTAAATATATGCAACATCGCGCCTAACCACTTCTATGTCACACTCCCGTCCTCTTCTTCTCTGTCTGTATATCCTAACAACACCCTCGCCAACTTTGTAACAGAACTCCATGGGCACATTGAGTTGGAACGTGATTCGTACGAAGTAGGTGTGTGTGTGAATTCCAGCTAGCCACTAAATTTTTTACTTTTGAAAATGAGCATATCATATTTCTGATCCTTAGAAGAGTCGATGAGTGTGAAAAATTAGGCATAACCTTAGACAACACTATGCGATCAGTCCTGTTCGGTGAGGTACAGTACTATAGTACAAATGTAACACTAGGAATCGGTCATTATGGCACAGCAAAGGACATTGTGACGGGGTTAAACAAGAGTCTTGAAAAGTCGTACCTGACAAACGATTTACTTTATGAAGTAAATATAGACACGCTGGCACGCACGTGAAGTTAAAATCACCGCTTAGTAGAAATATTAAAGACAAAAAGCTGTTCACACTTGTTGCCGAGGGTCGATATGGTGCAGCCCTCCAAAAAATACCTTTCACGAGGCACATGACTTGTCCAGCTTAATTTATCAGTTGAAATTAGAGAAATTGGGTGAAAGCTACCCATCCCCGACATGTGCTATATTTACAGCAATATCGTGGAGCATCAATTTGTTGGGGACACCCAGGCGCTCCTGCTAGGCATTGTACACATTCCCAACCATAGAGGGAAGAGTTTGAGCATTACATATGACAAGCCCCATTATGTGAATGTTGCGACTAATCTATTAACCAATATCTCAATATATATAAGAAAGATTGAGGGAAAAAAATCCCCCATTCGGTGATGGGAGCTTAACAGCGAAGCTACACTTTCGTTGCATTCAGTTATAATAACCCGAAGGCCTTTCACAGTCTATCGAGGGGTGAGATATGAGCGTAGGAGTGGGCTTGGCTCCATTTTTTCAACCATACTACGCACGGCTGTCCCATTGTTGAAGAGAGGTGCTAGATATCTCGGGAGGAAGGCGTTACAATCAGGCTTTAACGCGGCAGAAGACACAAAGGTGGAACTAAACCAAAGAAGCTTTAAAAAGCATTTAAAAATACACGGGACGAAACCATCAAAGAGGCAAAGAGAAAAATGCGTGGTGGTGGAAAGAAGAAGAGAGCTGTCCGGAAGAATGGGTTACCAACACGTGGCGCTAAACGTAAAAGGACACCAAACAGGAAGTGTTCTAAGCGTATGAAGCCTATGGCTGATCATTTTTTTTAACTGATATAAGCTGAGGACACTACTCTCACGAATCATAGGCTGATTACGACTTGTCGAGAGAGGTGGCACTATTTCTGACTCGTCATGACGCGTTTCATCCATCCGTGTATGTTGTATGTCAGAACTGTCCCTCTTTGATATGCCCCTACAAAGGTTTCTCTTCAGCAAAGCGACTTTATTACAATTAACCCATTAGACACAATTAGTTCACCAAGTGCCCCTATAGAATTCGTGATACCCAGCTCAGGCCCATACTTTTTTGATCCAAGGCTGCAGGCACATGTACGCTAAGCTGCATAGAGCCCATTCAGATGGAACGGACTGCGATGATAGTTACTCTGCATACCCTGAAACCAACTTTCTACACTCCATATTCAGCCAGTGTGAGGTGTATTATCAGACGAAAGACGAAAGTAGTATAAAGGATAAATTTAAAAATTCTAAAAAAAAAGATATACGAATGTTTTGGACATCTTCATACAGACTTCACGTTCCAGGAGAAACTGCTTATGAATGGCATTGACATGAAGCTAAAACTCAACCGCACGAATCCTGAGATCTGCATAAATCTGGGACCTGATCAAGAAGAGGGCGTAAAACCCGTTGTGATTCACATCATGGAAACATATCTGCGCGTACGGTGAGTGAAATTAAGTTCCCCAAAATATGTAAAAATTTAAAAAAATTTAATACACGCAACAGTAAAATACCCAGTAAACAGAGTACAGATCAAGCTATACACGGTGCCCACCGAGTTGGCGAGTTGGTTTTCTAGTCAGCTAGAAAACGTGGCCATGGGAGTTCTACCTAAAAGATTATTAATTGGAATGCGGGATCACGCTTCGACGAATGGAAAATATAAAAAGAGCGCCTTTAAATTCAAGAATTTCGGCCTTAAAAATATTACTCTATACGTAAATGGCGTTGCATTAGGCGGGACTATGGTTACGGACTACTCATCAGACGCGGTGTTCCCGCTCTGCGAGAGAGCTTATAGCAATCTGGCCCATATTGCCGGTAGCTGTGACGAGCTTGGGATTGGCGTAACGCAGAAAAAATTTATCGAACTGTTTAACCTTTACTCATTTGATATCACCCCCGACCTATCTGCTAGTTTAAATACACACTTAAGTCCACAACAAAGTGGGAACATCTCAGTCAGACTGGAATTCGCCGACCCTATAGACGCGCCTATTAGTGTACTGGTGTACCTCGAATCACAAGCTCTAATAGAAGTTGACCGTTTCAGGAATGTTGTCACAGACTTTTAAAATGGACGCGAATACACTCCAGAGAGTAATGAAAAGTGACCGAATCACACGCTCCAAATTTATCGGTGTGTTTGCGAAGAATGAAACATTGAAATTGCCCACTACGAGAGATTGTTATAGCCTTATCGTGAACACCGACATTGTTTGTAGTGAAGGGATTCATTGGTTTGCAATCTATTTTAGAAATAGAGAAAGAATGTACTATTTTGATTCACTCGGCACTCAGCCCTGGAGTGACCCTGTGGTTGTACAATTTATCGAACAGCTACATGTCCCTGAAATTGTCTGGAATCCTTACCGTTTCCAAGGATATTTTAGTAATACTTGCTTGTGGCAAGAGAGTTAATTTCAAGAGAGTTAATTTCAAGAGAGTTAATTTCAGAGAGTTAATTTCAGTTATTTTCACTATTATATTCAGTATAGAATAATTTTATTTTATGTACCAAACATAATAGTACAGTACCTTCGCGTACATTAGAGTGAAATATTGTTTACATTTTTTTATTTTTGTTTGCAAATTTTTTTAAATTATTGAATTGAATTGACTTGCAAATTAAGAAAGAGAGAGTTTACAGAGTTTATAGAGTTATAGAGATACTTGATAGAGTTCAATTTAGTTTCAAGATACTTGATAGAGTTCAAGTTAGTTTCAGAATACTTGATAGAGTTCAAGTTAGTTTCAGAATACTTGATAGAGTTCAAGTTAGTTTCAGAATACTTGATAGAGTTCAAGTTAGTTTCAGAATACTTGATAGAGTTCAAGTTAGTTTCAGAATACTTGATAGAGTTCAAGTTAGTTCAGAATACTGATAGAGTTCAAGTTAGTTTCAGAATACTTGATAGAGTTCAAGTTAGTTTCAGAATATTTGATAGAGTTCAAGTCAGACAGTTTTATTCCAAGTCATTTTTATTTCGAGTCCCAAGTCATTTTTATTTCGAGTCCCAAGTCATTTTTATTTCGAGTCCCAAGTCATTTTTATTTCGAATCCCAAGTCGAGTTTTATTTCGAATCCCAAGTCGAGTTTTCGAATCCCAAGTCGAGTTTTCGAATCCCAAGTCGAGTTTTCGAATCCCAAGTCGAGTTTTCAAGTCCCCAGTCATTTCAATGCAGTCAATTGAATTCAACTTTTTCTTTGTAATTTAAGAGAATTTAATTTAAGAAAATGTAATTTAAGAATTTAATTCAACCTTTTTTTTTGTTTAAGAGAATTTAATTCAACCTTTTTTTTGTTGTAAAAGAGAATTAAATTCAACCTGAATTGACCGGTTTGCGTCTTTAGTTTAACCTTTTTTCTTGTTTGTAAGAAGGAAATTGACCGATTTGTCTTTTCTTTTCATGCATTGTTGCGTATATAAATATATAGTTATGTAATTTATTATTTGTAACAAAACCGTTTTTACAAAGGTTGTAACGATTTTGGTAATTATTGTAATGTATATGAGGAACATGCCGTCCCTCCGTTTGTTGAACTCTTTTAATTTTTAAGTAGTGTGACAAGCAATCTTTATTTAAAGAGCAAAGTGCTCACGAAAGACGTATTGTCAATTTCAGACTTATACCCCCCGCTTGGTCACTCAATTCCCCCGAATGTAGTACTCCAAACTTTGTTTTTTATTTATTTTAACACCCCAACCCCAATTGAACTGTGTCAACCGGAGAAGTGGTTCAACCATGGTTGATTCCTCTTTGGTGCGATGAAGCGTAGCCTCAATTTATGTTAAGTTGTGTTTTTATATTTTTTAGAATATTATAAAATTATGTTTAGCTCACTGAAATGCATAATTGATTTATATTTTTTATTTGTATTCTTGATTTTCTTAATTCAATTATCGTACCGATACTTCTGGTTGGTGTTGATGGTTATATAGTTCATATATAGCTGGGAATGTTACTAGTCGAATTTAGTTCCATCTTCAAGGTTTAATTTTTGATACCGCTGATTTGCTTTCATTAATTGTAGGGTCCTCTAAGTTCGTTTTTTTTATTACCTTATACGTGTAACTGATTAATTATGTAGAGTCTGTAATCCTAATTGAATTTTATTACTTTTGACACATGTTCGAATTCATTTGCGTTCCGTCCCTCCGGTCACTTTTGCATTGGAACTCGTATGCAAGCATCATCATTATAATACATCATAGTTATTGCTACTATATATAAATTCTCGCTCATGCATTTATTAGGTTGTTTTATCTGTTCCTTAAGTATATATATATATATATATATATATATATATATATATATATATATATATATATATATATATATAATCCTAGTCCACCAGTGACCCCTAGTGATCTGGTTCTTCACGGGATGAGCAAATTGCTCTCATATTCTACATACTGTTGTGCCGACTCACTCATCTACAGATGCTTCTTACCAATATTTATAGATACATCTGCGCACTGACGTATAACTTCAACTATTCAACTATAAATCCCCTTTCTCCTTTTGGACGTATCACCGACCACTGCAATCTGTGCCAATAAACATAAATACACATTTGACCACAGGTCTATACATCATCCACTACGTAATTCGATTTGTACCTACAACAGTCAATAAAAATGCATGTATGCACACTATATATACTATATATACAAACCTTATGCTAAAATCATTGGATATCACAATAAACTATTTCATTGCGCGTAAGTGCTAACTATGTAATTTAATCTTAATCATTTTTGCTCTCTAATATATGTTGCTCATGCATTTATTCAGTTACTTGAACAATCCTATCAGCTAATCTGTCCCTCGAAATTGTAAGATACACACTTTGTACCTAGTACACAAAAATACACACTAGACCACAGCTCTATACATCATCCATTGCGTAATTCGATCTTTTGCCTACAATAGTCAATAAAAAATTAGTTTATGAATTGTATTATCATGGTAACCTTGAAAAATCCATGAACTTTAAAATTTATATTTTTCCCTTTTACCTATTCATTATGAATGTAATTTTCCCCACAGAAAAATAAAATTTTGCTAAAAATTTAACAATATCATTCTTTGTCTAACTTAATTGTTTGTCTAAATTAAAGTATTAATCTTTGAATTTTTTTATATTATATAATAACACTTGTTCTGTATAAAAATTTGTAATGTAAAGAAAAATTCGTCTTCTAACTTGAAGTAGTTAGGATGTTATTTTCTCATTTGTATTGTATTAATGGCACCCTATTAGATTATTGTATAAATATCATTTTTTAAAGGGGAGAGCAATGTAAAAAATGAACAATGAATAATTTCAATATTCATTTTTACATAAGAACCAAATCGCTTAACGCGAGTTTGGATAATAATTTACTTGTAGCTCCCTATTTTTGTTCGTGTCACAACCCTACGATCTACCATATCTATGGTTTAGTGTATCCATTGTCAATTTTATAGAAGTATTATAATTATAATTATGATTGTCTTGCATCTCACCCTCGACCTGAGATTATGCATACACATTGCACTATAACAGGATTGGAACCCGTAGTTGTTACTTCTTTAGTCATTAATACCCACTCTGTCTCTAATTCGTTTGTAATCTTCCTAATAATGATTTGTACTATACGTACAAATTCAATAACTATGACGTCACATTTCCGGTCATTTAATTTCCTTGATCATTATCCTATATAAATTTTATGAATGTTCATTTTACTCGTGTCAATCTGTGAAGCGCAAGACTTCATGCATTCGTTCGAAAACGCAGAAATACGTTCTCGTATTTTTTGTCATTTTTAATTTTTAATTATATCACCTCTCAATGAACTCGAAAAGCTGAGGTAGGGATCAGATTTCGCTAACTGCAAAATCGAGACGCTTCAAAGATAAAAAAACTCTTTCGCTCTGATTCGAATTTATAACTTATCATGCGTTGTGTTGTATCGTGTGTGTCGTGTCTCGTGTACTTGTGTGTAGTAATAACCATACATAATAACCATATATTAACACCATATATTGTGACCCATATATAAATATATAAAAGCACTGTAGGAGTGGTAGCGGCGTAGTGTACTTTAGTGAAACTGTACTTAGTGATGTGGTGTGCTGGATGACGTGGTCAATGTACTTTAGTGGAATTGTGGTTGGCGATGGTAGGTGAATTGATTGGTAATTGTAATCATAGTTGCAGTGGACCAAAGTTGCAATGTACTCGGTGTCCGACCCGATATTGTGTCGCCATGGGGAGTGTAGAATCGGCGATGCTTTTTTTTTTTTTTTATTATTGTTTTTCCGTTGGAATAGGTTTTGATGTGCTTTCTGCTTTGCCAAATAATTGATGACCTGTTGTTTTTTAAAATCGCATAATCATTTTTTTAGATTTAGCTTAGTAATGTATCCTGAGTAGCTTTTGCCATGTCGTGTTTTGTATACATTCTTTCTTCGTTGTAAAAGATGAAGTCATGTCTTGCCTAAGCATTTAATTGTAAATCTTAAACCTTTGATTTTTGCTCATATGCATATTTTGGTGTAAAGATGCATAGTTCAATTTCCACTTTTGGTTGACTTGGCAGATCGTGATAGCATCGGATCTGAAAATGCGCAGTTTAAGATAAAAATGTGTCTTCATCTTCAAATATCTTGTTTATTCGTTTAAACCTTACCACAGCTAGGAGATTTGCTTTATTTTCAAATATTGTGCAAAAGTAATGCAGCCTCTTCAACATTTAATAATGATGATGTTAGTAGAATCGGGGCATATAGGCCCCACCAATTTCTTCCATGTTCATTCTGATTCCAACTACGAGGCTGAGCATCACCTGTAACAGTTTTAGGAGTAAAACACAGTAAGAAAAAGTCTTTATCTTCTCCTTCGAGCCGTGCTCTCTTCAGAAAACTTAGTAATTAGAATCTCCCGATAAGTTACAAGAAGAATCGGGGAGAAACCTCAAAGAATTTAATAAGCCTCTCAGAATCCTCCGAGCCACTAAAGAAGAACTCGGAGAGTAGTATAGAAGAAACTACTGCAAGTAACAGATCCGTTGCTGCCTCCTAACCAGAACCCCCGTCGACTCCGAACCACCCCAGGGCCATAGACGGAGGGGTTAACATATATATAATATATATATATATATATATGACGAGAATAATATACAGTTTTCCATTCCACACTTTTCAGGTTATTTAATATAATTGTATATATATATATATATATATATATATATATATATATATATGTATATATATATTTTTTTTCTATACTAACATGTTGATTATACTCCATCATTTTGTATATTATTATTTTTATTTTTTGATTATATATATATTCCTCGTTCGTATTTCTTCTGCTATTATTTTTTGTTTTATTTTTTTATCATATGCGCCTCGGTGGTGTGGTGGTTAGCGTCGCTGACTACGAATCCATCGGCTCCGGATTCGAGACCCGACGGCAGCCGGCGCGCAGCAAAACCCAGCTGTTCATCCTTCTACACAATAAAAAGAAAGTGGTTGGTAGATAAATGGGTATCCTAGGTGGCCTAGTGGTTAAGACGCTGGGCTGCTGATGGGGCGTGGTTCGGATTCCACGTTAAACTGTAGGTCTAAGGTGGAGTGAAAAGCTTGACATTCGTCAGAATGAACAATTCGGGTGGAAGCTAACCAAAGGTTACCAAAGGTATATATATTCCATCGTTTGTATAGGACTGTATATTTATTTTCTATATATTTCGTGAAATTGATTTCAATAATTCGTCTAAATAAACAGAATGATGTAATGGCGTTTATTTAGTTATTTTGGGTGTATATATAAGCGATATTAAGGAACAACTGGGGAGATGGGAATATAAACAATGCATCTTCAATAAATATATACCAAGTGGCTGCCTTTTAAGCAGACTGACGGATGTACGTACGTGTGTGTGTGTACAATAATAAGAGTTTCGCTGATTGTAAAATAGGTGGTGAAGAACAAATCGTACGTGCTAGTGTCTCTCTTCACATGATGGTCAAGTTGATGGCCCCGCCTCTAGGCATGGTTTGGTGGAGAAGCGAGTTGATCTCCACCTGGGTTCGACACCTGGTGATGGTAGGCGATGAGTAGTATGTCTAGCTAATCTTCCTTTTAAACGACGGAGGGATTTGGTTCTGTTTAAACGACGGAGAGAATTGTTTCTGTTTATATAATTGGTGTGTGTGTGTGCTTTTTGACACGATATACACAATGTGTCAGCTGGTTGCTTAAACCAACTGGCTTCTACGCCGACTGGCTGATTAACTAAGTCAAGTGATGCAGGGATGAAATCTTATTATGCACCTTGATGCCCAGGTGAAAGGATGGTCTCTTTCCTCCTCTCTCTCTCGCTTAGGTTAGGTATACCCCTTTGGGGGGTGAGGCCGTCCCACCTTCTCCCCCAAAGACCCTCCTCTTTTCTCTCCCTCTCTTAGGTTAGGTATACCCTTTTGGGGGGTGAGGCCGTCCCACCTTCTCCCCCAAAGAGGTTAGGTGAACTCCCCAGCTTGCTGGGGGAGTTCCCCTTCACTGCAGCTTGAGGGATAACCCCCTCCCCCTGTTGCATAACATCTTGCAACATTCCCATCCTCCCTTTGCAACATTAATCGACATTTGCAATTGCATTGCACTCTCTCCTTTTGTAGTCATACTACTTGCGTGATGCCACTCCATGGATTGGCGTTTTGACTTTTGTTTCAGGTTCAAAGTGGTGTACCTAAGTCTCATCCGTTACAATTCGTGAAAGGAAGTCATTCCCTTCTGTCTCGTATCGAACCAACGACTCAGAAGCAATTTCTTTTCTTTGGCTTTGTGATCTTCAGTCAGTTCGCGAGGAACAAACCGTGACACACTTTTGAGTATCCCAGTTGCTGAATTATCGTATTCACACTTCCTTCACTAATTCCTAGCTCCAGTGATAGCTCCTATGTGACGCGCCGATTTGATCGAATGATGCTGTTAGCACGTTGCACAGTGAGATGTCATAGCCGATGCCAGGCGACCGTTGCGTGGTTCATCATCGAAGCCGGCTCTCCCTCTCTCCGATGATCTCACACGTTTAGACCAGCGTCCAACTGTGCTTCGATCAACAACAGCATCTCCGTAAACGTTTTGTAGACGTTTGTGAATATTTCCAACTGTTTCCTTCTCTGCAGTTAAGAACTCGATAACAGCTCTCTGTTTACGACGCACATCACTGTCAGACGCCATTTTCGAAACAGCGTTAACCATCGGTTTTATACAAGGGCGTTTAAAAGCGGTTTTATGCAAGGAGGGGGGAGCTTCAAACTGGAAAAATCCGGTTATGTAAATCGCAGAAAGTTCAAACTTACGGCCCAAAAGACATTTCAGCCCCATGACCTATTATTTAGCTAAGAAAAAAGGGTGGGGAAAAATATATTGAGTGCCCCTAGTATATATACACCTCGTTAACCTCGTTGATGTTGCTTGTGTTGGTTGGTCTCTCTTCACACGAAGGTCAAGTTGGTGGCCCCGCCTCTACGTCTGGCTTGGTGAAGGAACGAGTTGCTCTCTTGCGCTCTCCACCGTACATAACCAGGTACACCCGGCTCATCTGGTACCGTCCTGAGCCAGGCATCTAGTCTTCTCTTGAAGACTTCAACTTTGACCCCTGTAACGTTTCTGAGGTCCTTTGGAAGCTGGTTCAAAATTCTTGGACCCCTAACAACCAAGCTATTTTCCTTCAGTGTTAAAGAGGTCCCTTGTCGGGCATTTAATTTGGGAACACTACACATTCTGCCTTTCCTGTTTTCCAGCGTTGTGTGGATGGTAACTGGGTTTAGTTTGAGGTTTGGTACTATTTTTTCGATCATTTTCCATGTGTAGATTATGGTGTACCTCTCTCTTCTTCTTTCCAGAAAGTACAGATTTAGTTTACCTAGTCTTTCCCAGTAGCTGAGCTCTTTGCAGCCATCAGTCTTTGCTGTGAAATATGTCTGAGTTTCTTCTAGTCTATTAGATTTTTCCTTTTTATATGGGGACGTCAAGATTGGCCAGTATTCAAGTTTTGGTATAATCAGTGTTTTTAGCAGGGGAATCATTACACCGTGTAACAAAAAAAAAATGTTTCTTTGTTTCTGGGCAATAACCTTTATTTTCTGATTCATTATGCTTCAAATCACTGGAAAAAAGCTGTCAGTGATTTTAAACTTCGGGTTTGTTGTCAGTACATCGATTTTGTTGAAATAAGAATATTATTATTTTTTAACCCTATATGGACATCTGCGACAGATCTGTAAACGCTTCAAAATTTACTATATATTTACCAAAACAAGTACATTTTAACTTAAATGACGATATCGTCAAATTTGTAACGGTTCAAGGAGTTTATATCACGAATTGGCAACTCCTACTGCAGAAAACCGAGCTTTAATGAAAAAAATAAGTTAGTGCGTCAGTAGAAGTAAAAGTGTATGGTTACGCACTTCGTTTTTTTTATTTTTTATCACTTTATTTGATTAAAGGTAAGTTGAATAATTTTTTATTGCTCAATATATGTTGTTAGAGTGGCTGAAGTAATATAAAACAATTCTGATAAACTGAGCACTAGAATATTTTATTGAAACGTAACAATATTGATGGCTCTGACATCCATGCCTTCTTTGCCACGTGGTATAAGGTTGTCCAATTTGTATTATATATATTACATTATATATATATTATATATATTATTATATATATTATATATATATTATTTATATATATATATTATATATATTATATATATATTACATTAAAAATCATATTTATGTTCAAAGTACTCTAAATGAATGTTTAATATAGGTAAAAAAAAATTTAAGACAAAAATAAGAATTATGTCCATATAGGGTTAAATTAATCCATTATTTTTACTTTTTCAGACGTGTGACGTGTGACGAAGTTACTGTTATGGCTGCTCGTGGTTGCAAATACCAGCGGATTCCTTCTGCTACGTGAGCGGCGAGTTCTTCGCAAAGACGGCTAAAAAACACTGCTTGGACAGTTGCACCCGTGCAAAGGAAGCCTATCATGCCTACTTCGGAATGCCAGTCGGTGACCAAGACAAACGCTGGGCACCACATGTCATCTGTGACTACTGCGCCGCACTCTTGAAGGTTGGTTTAGAGGAGAGAAGAGGGCAATGCGTTTCGCTATCCCCCGTGTCTGGCGTGAGCCCTCAGATCATCTCACGGACTGCTATTTCTGTATGGTGGACCCAACAAAACGAAAGAAAGGGGAAGAATGCGCCTCCCATTGAGTACCCTGACATTCCGTCATCTATTGCACCTGTTCCCCATAACGCGACGGACCTACCTGTGCCACAGCCTCCCTTGAGAGATCAATCTTGTCCAGCAGAAGAAGCAAGCTATGATGATTCCGAGGAGGAGCAAGGTGCGTCATCTGCTGCGCGCCGTCGACGCCGGGTGGCGGTGAAAGGTGCCCCTACTACCCCAACCAAGAGGACATCAACGACCTCATCAGGGAAATGGCCTTGACAAAGTCCAACGCCGAGCTGCTCATTTCCAGACTGAAGCAGTGGGACTTACTGGACGACAGCGTTCGAATTACTTCCCAGAGGAAGCGGCATCGCGGCTTTTCAGTGTTCTTCACTCTTAGAGATGGGTTGTGCTACTGCCATGACATCAGAGGACTCTTCGACGCTGTGGGCATTCCCTGCAACACCTCTGACTGGCGGCTCTTCATCGACAGTTCATCTAAAAGCCTCAAGGCTGTTTTACTGCACAACACAAATCAGTGGCCCTCGATTCCTCTGGCTCATTCAGTGCACATGAAAGAAGAGTACCAGAACGTCAAAATCCTGCTGAGTGCACTGAAGTACGACCAATTCAGCTGGGCGGTCATTGGCGATTTCAAGATGGTGGCCTTCTTGATGGGGCTTCAGGGAGGCTTCACCAAGTTCCCTTGCTATCTGTGCCTCTGAGATAGCCGAAATACAGCCCTTCACTACGAGAAGAGGAACTGGCCCCTCAGGACCGGCTATGAGGTTGGGGCCCATAACGTGAAGCAAGAGCCGCTGGTGGAGCCAACGAAAGTGCTGATGCCACCCCTGCACATCAAATTGGGCATCATTAAGCAGTTTGTTAAACAGCTGGATCCAGAGGGTGAGGCCTTGAAGCACATCCAGGAGCTGTTCCCGAAGTTGTCGGAGGCGAAGATCAAAGCAGGAGTATTTGTGGGCCCTCAGGTGAAGCGACTTATTGACTCCGACAGCTTTCCTGAGAAGCTGTCTGAGGTTGAGCGGGCAGCTTGGACAAGCTTCGTTTCTCTAGTCAAAGGTTTCCTCGGAAACCACAAGGCAGAGAACTACAGGGAAATCGTTGACGAACTTGTGGACACGTACCGGAGCATGGGCTGCCGGATGTCGCTGAAACTGCACGTACTACACGCCCACCTTGATGAGTTCAAAGAAAACATGGGAGACTACTCAGAAGAACAAGGTGAAAGATTTCACCAGGATGTCAGCTCTTTCGAGGAACGCTACAAGGGACAGTACAATGAAAGTATGATGGGGGACTATATCTGGAACCTTTTGCGTGAGAGTGAACTGAAATACAATCGCCAATCTCGTAGACAAACTTCTTTTTGATTAAACTATAACGCTAGAATTTTTGTATCAATTCTGTATCAATTCTCCGTAGCAATACTCTTTATCAACGCTCTGCATCACTGCAATGTATCACTGTCTGTGTATTAACATATTATAATACATAATTATTCCCTACTCGTTTCCTTCTTTTTATTTTCATTTCTAAAGACGGGGCCTGGAGAACTTCATTTTTCATCATTGATTTATCATAATCGTGTTAACATCAATTAAAATTATACTTAACAGGATTCATTTTATTTAAAAGCAGATAGTGTGAAAAACCCTTAAATTAATAAGCAAAAATGGCAAAAAATCAATAAATCGATCTCATGAACTCAGAACCGAAGTCTGAACTTGGTGACTGCTCATTTTTACTTATTTATGCCCTAAAAAATCAGAAAATAATAGTTTTAACTCATGGACAAATTTTGTGTTACACGGTGAATTATTGTCTTGTCCCTTCTTTGGAACGTTCTTAGTACCTGTCCCACGACTCTTTTTGCTTTGTTTATCGCTATTTGATTTTGTTTTTCGAATTTCGCATGATCGGTCATTATTACCCCCAAATCGATCTCTTTAGTGCTTCTCTGAATTTCCTGCCAATCTGGACCATAATATGCAGGCTCTTTAAGTTCCTCATTTCTACCATCTTTCAAGAGCTGAAATTTCTCTATAGGGTTTGTTCGTGTCCCTATGCAAGGCCTCCACTTCATTTGCATCGCTGATTTTTCTGCTGATCTTTTATCGTCTGAAAAGGATGTTACTATACTGTTGCTGTTTACTTCACTGTCTATATCTGTTAGCATGATAATGAACAGGAGTGGGGGTAGTACTGTACTTTGTGGTACTGAGCTGCGTACTTCCGATTCTGATGATGATATACCTTGAATTCTGACGACCTGGAGACGTTCTCTGAGGAAGTTGTGATCTCATTTTCCCACTTTGCTGTTATCCCCATATATTTCATTTTATGTGCTATTATACCATGATCAAATTTGTCGAAAGCTTTAGCAAAATCCGTGTATATGACATCGTAGTTGTCATTGCCTTCCAGTGCATTTAGGATATTGTTATAGTGCTGTATAAGTTGCGATAGGCATGATCTTCCTGATCGGAATCTGTGCTGATTTTCGTTGAATCTTTCCAGCAGCGTTCACAAGAAATCATAGATTTTCTCTCTAACTATTCATTCAAATACCTTGGTGAGGTGAGACGTCAATGACACTGGTCTATAATTCTTTGCTTAAGATCTACCCCCTCCTTTATATATAGGGACATTGTTTGCTCTTTTCAAAATGCTCGGTATTTCTCCAATGTCTAGGGATCTTCTTCATATCCAGTTTTTAATCAATAACACTGCCCAACACCAATTTTGCTGATTTAATTCTAACACCTCTTTTTAGGTAACTTTGGTGTGCTGATTTACAAAATCACCTTAGTTTTTGCCTATCACGTCAGGTTTTCGAGCAATCAAATATGGAAACAATTGTGCAGGGAGTGAACTTTAATATACAATGGTAATACTGACACATAAAGTGATTAAAAGTGTTTAAATAAGCAAAAAATGAATCCATATTAAAGCAAGCACGGGACCAGTTTTCTTAACATTGTCTTTTTCTTGTTGCTTACTTTTCAGCGCTAATAAATTTTCTCTTCTAGGACTTCCTAGAATGAGAGATGTCAAGACAATCTCTTTGCAGGCTCCAGCAGTAGTCAGCCATCATATGGGTATCCCATCTTCCTTGGTATCGTTCTTCCATCACTTTGATATCTTGGTGGAACCTTTCACCTTGCTCTTCACTAACATCACCAAGATTTTCTGGAAATTTATCCAGATGACTGTTGAGATAGTAAACTTTAATGCTCATGTTGCAACCCAACTGCTGAAAGTTTACAAGTAACGTCACTAGCGGAACCGGCTGCTCTCACTCCGCCAATGGGAAATCTCTCTCAGATCATGACGTCACGCTCACACCTGGGGAAATCACAGATACCCAAGATTTTAATATGTTGTACATGACCTTTAGATTTAATGCACAGATTTGCGTATTCCACAGATAAAATTTTAACAGCAAAACAGCTGTTAACAGGTCTCAAAAATCATCAATTTTGATAAGCGCCCTTCATGGATCACCCAAAATAGGCATATTGCATTGCACGGAAACCTGATGTGATGGACAAAATCTAAGGTGATTTTTTAAATCAGCACATCAATATTATCCAGAAACAGGTCTTAGAATTAAATCAGCAGCCAAAATTCTTTTTTTGTTGGGCAGTGTAATGCGTTCCAATTGTCCGGACCTGCAGCTGAATGTGGTTTCATTTGTCCTATAGCTCTCGCTACATCTGGGATAAAATCAAAGTCTGTTATACACTTTCATTGCAATTTCTCTTCAAAGAATGCATCTATATCAGGTATCGCTTTGTCACTTTTTGGGATTCTGAAAACTGATTCATACTGGGCTCTCAATGTTTCAGATATTTCTTTTGGATCGTCGGTTACTTCATTATTTCTTTTCCTTAAGGGCCCAATAGTAGTGCGCGTTTTTGTTTTCCTTTTCGCATAGCTATGTATAGAAGTAGTTTAGATTTTCCTTTATTGCTTCTACCGCCTTTTCCTCTTCCCTCTTTGTATGGTCCTTAATCAGGGTTTGTATTTCCCTATCGATAACCTCCAATTTTTCTTGTATTACTTTCCTGGCATTATCTCCGCAGTTGGTTAACTTCGCCTCCACTCTTTCTTTTGGGGAATATTCTTTTTTTTTGTTTCTCTAGCCAGTTTCTGCTTCCTTTTGGCTGTGATTTCGCAGCATATTTTTCTAAAATTTTCAGCGTCCTTTCTTCCAAGGTTGTTAGCATTTCTTCAGTTGTTTTATTCTCTAAAATTGTTCTCCACTCTATTTGGGCCATGTGTAATCTGATTGCTTCCCAATTTACAGTGCCGGCTCCAACCTTTGGAGGCCCTACGCGCAAATATCTTTGGGGGCCCCTAATATATATATATATATATATATATATATATATATATATATGCACTAGAATCACAAAATAACACGTGACCTTATTAATAAGCAAACAACCACAAGGAAAAGGAAACACAAAGTCCGAGCGCTTTCGTGATATATTCACATTATCAAGGAAGAACAGAAAATAGACGGAGATTACAAAGTATTTGAGTTAAATAGACAAGCAAAAAATTCACAATTGGCACCTCAAATTAAAGGCCTTAAAGCCCTCTAAAGATTTTTTTCCCCAAATTGATAACATAATCTGTAGGCAGCTAAATAACTGAATAAAAAATATATACTGTATAGATGAAATTAGACAAAAAGAAAACCAATACAGAGAAAAAAATTATTATAATGGTTATTAACATTTAATTAAAACAGGCAATTAATAGACAAGAATTTAATGAAAACAAATAGATGACGTAGATAACAAATAGAAAACATAATCTGTAAATTACTATACAGATGAAATTAGACAAAACACCAGTACAGAAAAAAAAAAAAAAAAAAAAAAAAAAAAAAAAAAATTATTATAATGGTTATTAACACTAATATTTAATTGAAATAGGAAAAATTACAAGGCCCGAAATTAATGAAAACAAAGGGAAAGTTGCCATCGTCTTACAGAATTATTACAAAATTTCAACAAACAATCTGGAAAAAATAGTTATCCCAACAGCAACCCACTTCAAATATCCAATAAACCACCCAGCAACCAAAGATTATACACGAAAGAAATATTACAATTAAACTAGGCACATAAGAATGTTAACAGTTCTTACAATAATATTTATTTATTTAACCAGGGCAAACCATTAAGAGGCAAAAAATGCAATTAAGAAAACAGTAGGCCCATCGCCAACTTACTGACAATATACGAATCTAATTTGTACAACCCAGGGCTAAAATTAAAGACCAAATCCGCATTATTCTTGATCACACTTGATTCCAATATATTTCTGCTAACAATAGATTTACTAAACCTTAATTTAGAAGCATTTTTCCAATCAATGGGATGATTAGAATCTCTTACGTGAATGAAAATGGCGTTAGATTCCTGACCACTTCTTATACTGTATTGATGCTGTTTAATACGTAACTCAAGAGTCTTACCAGTTTGGCCAATGTAAAATTTATTACATATTGTGCAAGGGATTTTATATACACACCCATGTTCACTTAAAGGGGAGATTGAAGTCGAAGAAACTTTTAAAGTTACTAGGGCGAGTAGATATAGTTTTGATATGGCAATTCCACCTGAATGGAAACAACGGTTACTGGACTATTGTTATAACAAACTTAGAAGAGAATGCAGTGTAGTGGAAAGGAAACTGGATATTAAATTACAAATTCTTATTGAAAGAAGTGATTGGACTAAGGATGCTAACCCTGGTTTTGTGATAAATCTATCAGATAAAGTGTTAAATAAAAATATGGTTACGGCTCTTGGATATGGAATAAAAAATTTTCAGCAGCTAAAAAGGAGGTGGACTATGTAGAAATTGCTAAGGCTTTCTGTAATCTAGAAAAATATAATGATTTACCTATAGAGGATGTGAATATTTGTAAAGGTATAGTATATAGTGCTATGTCTAAACCCTCTATTCCAAATTGTCCACAGAGGTTTTTCGACTCTTATGTAGCTTTAAGAAAGATCAGAATCTACATATAACCAAAGCTGATAAATCAAATGCCTTAGTGATCCTCAATAAAGACGTTTATCTAGAAAAAATGTATGATCTGTTGAATGATGCTGACACTTATGTGAAATTAAGGAACAATCCCCTTGAAACTGTGAACAGTGCATTCAACAAGAAAATTAAACAACTTTTGAAGGGGAATGAAAGGTTACTTAAACAGTTTCTGAGTACTTCACCGTCATTACCTTATATGTATGGCCTGATTAAAACTCATAAGCCAGATAATCCGGCAAGGCCTATTGTTAGTTCTATAGGATCTATTTCATATAAGGTATCCAAATGGCTTGTCTCCATTCTTAATCCTCTCCTTGGCACAATTTCACAATCACACATAAAGAATAATGTAGACCTTGTGGAAAAATTAAATAGTATTAGTGTCAATTACAATTTTAAATTGGTAAGCTTTGATGTTACCGCTTTATTTACAAGAGTCCCGGTGGAGGACCTTTTAGTGTTTCTTTCGGAAGAATTGGTTAAGCATAATTTGCCTTTACCTGTGGCCACAATTATAGAATTAATTAAGCTGTGCATAGTAGACTCAAAATTTGTGTTCAATAATGAATATTTTAGACAGAAATTTGGTATGGCGATGGGAAACCCTCTCTCCCCCATTTTGAGTAATTTATATATGGAGTTCTTTGAAAGTAAGTTATTAAGGAAGATTCTGCCAAATTATGTCCCATGGTTTAGATATGTAGATGATGTTCTCTGTCTTTGGCCAGTGACTTTAAATCTCAATGAATTCCTACCCAAACTTAATAATTTAATTCCCTCTATCAATTTTACAGTTGAAATAGAAAAAGATTCTTCGATCCCTTTTTTAGATGTTTTAATATATAGGTCTGGAAAAAAGTTTAAGTACAATGTTTACAGAAAACCCACTAATAATTGTTCCTATATACATTATTATTCTGATCACCACATTAATGTAAAACGATCCGCTCTTTCTACTTTGTTTCTAAGAGGCCTACGAATTTGTAGCCCTGAGTTTATTGACGATGAAATTAGTATAATATACAAAATTGCTTTTGATTTAAAATACCCAAAGAACTGCATAGATAAGTCCTTAAAAATGGCAAAGAAAACCTTCTACGAAGTAAAGGATAAGATTCCTTATAACACAAAAAATGTTTTAGTGTTACCATTCAGAGAAAATTTCCTCGAGCTTCCGAACCTGCTGAGGACTTTTAACGTAAATATTGCGTTCAAAAATTTGGATGTCATTAAGAATTCATTGATTAAGAACTCCCCTTTAAGTGAACATGGGTGTGTATATAAAATCCTTGCACAATATGTAATAAATTTTACATTGGCCAAACTGGTAAGACTCTTGAGTTACGTATTAAACAGCATCAATACAGTATAAGAAGTGGTCAGGAATCTAACGCCATTTTCATTCACGTAAGAGATTCTAATCATCCCATTGATTGGAAAAATGCTTCTAAATTAAGGTTTAGTAAATCTATTGTTAGCAGAAATATATTGGAATCAAGTGTGATCAAGAATAATGCGGATTTGGTCTTTAATATTAGCCCTGGGTTGTACAAATTAGATTCGTATATTGTCAGTAAGTTGGCGATGGGCCTACTGTTTTCTTAATTGCATTTTTTGCCTCTTAATGGTTTGCCCTGGTTAAATAAATAAATATTATTGTAAGAACTGTTAACATTCTTATGTGCCTAGTTTAATTGTAATATTTCTTTCGTGTATAATCTTTGGTTGCTGGGTGGTTTATTGGATATTTGAAGTGGGTTGCTGTTGGGATAACTATTTTTTCCAGATTGTTTGTTGAAATTTTGTAATAATTCTGTAAGACGATGGCAACTTTCCCTTTGTTTTCATTAATTTCGGGCCTTGTAATTTTTCCTATTTCAATTAAATATTAGTGTTAATAACCATTATAATAATTATTTTTTTATTTTTTTTATTTATTTTTTTTTTTCTGTACTGGTGTTTTGTCTAATTTCATCTGTATAGTAATTTACAGATTATGTTTTCTATTTGTTATCTACGTCATCTATTTGTTTTTCATTAAATTCTTGCCTATTAATTGCCTGTTTTAATTAAATGTTAATAACCATTATAATAATTTTTGTTCTCTGTATTGGTTTTCTTTTTGTCTAATTTCATCTATACAGTATATATTTTTTATTCAGTTATTTAGCTGCCTACAGATTATGTTATCAATTTGGGGAAAAAAATCTTTAGAGGGCTTTAAGGCCTTTAATTTGAGGTGCCAATTGTGAATTTTTTGCTTGTCTATTTAACTCAAATACTTTGTAATCTCCGTCTATTTTCTGTTCTTCCTTGATAATGTGAATATATCACGAAAGCGCTCGGACTTTGTGTTTCCTTTTCCTTGTGGTTGTTTGCTTATATATATATATATATATATATATATATAATATTATATATATCGCACAATAAAATGGTTTATATACAATTAAATATACCAAAAACTAATCAGTTATTTAGATAGATATGTATATATATCACATACATTCAAAACCTTTCTCGCCTGGCTTCTTTTATTGCAAATTCATCAATAATATCATCATAGGACAGCTTCCGGCCTACCTTCCGATTGATGCTCATGATGGCAAGCCCACTCAGACGTTCTTGTGCCATTGTTGACCTGAGGTACGTTTTAATTAGCTTCAACTTGGAGAAGCTCCTTTCAGCTGTGGCTACGGTCACTGGAAGGGTGACTGCAATTCTGAGAGCAATCCATAAGTTTAGATATTACTCTCTCAGCTGCTTCTCGTGTATGAAAGTCAGCGATTGCAGTGCAGTCATCTTTTGAGATGGCAGATCTGATGGCACACATTTGGTGTTTGTTTACATTTTAATTTTTATGATTTTAATAACAACAAAAATTGCTAGATTTTATATGGAAACAAAATGAATGGCGCTGGAAGAGTTTAAAAAAAATAAAAAATTTGCCCATTTTTTTTATTTCTGTCAATCATTCATTAATTAATTTTTTTATACAGCTCGCTGGGGGCTCTCCCGCCTCACAGGGCCCCACGCACACTGCGTGATCTGCGTAATGGAAGAGCCGGCGCTGCCAATTTATATTCTTTCGGTTTAAATTAAAGGTCCCAAATCTGCTTCTTTCTTCAGTATGTGTATTGTCTTTTAATGTTGTCGCCATATTTGTTGATATCTCGATTAAGTTGTAGTCTGAGATAATGGTTGGGGTTACTTTTATATCAGCAATCTAGTTCGTGTTATTCCTGAATACCAGATCTAGGCAGTTATTTTTTCTGATATTTTCTGTTATCTCCTGCGTAGGCATAAGTAGTATAGCAAAAGGGGAGAGTGCAGGAATGTTGCAATTTATTACGTAATGTTGCAATGTTGCAAAGTGGGTGGGGTGTTGCAGGGGGGTTGCAAAATAATTCCCTGCAAAGGGGGGTGGGGGATGCTGCAGGTGCAACAAGGGGGGTCATGAAACTTGGAGGCGACGTTATCCCCCAAGAGAAAGAAGGAGGAGATAAAGGAGGAGAGGTGTTCACCTGGCAGGAGCCAAGTGCATATTAAGACTTCAGCCGAGTAGGCGTTGTTTTATAGGCTCCTAATCAGCCAGTTGGCTTAGAAGGCGTAAATGGCTTGAGTTGCCAGATAGCGCCATGTATTCAGTTGCCAGTTTGTGCTATTATTTAATTAATTAATTCTAATCGAAGACTGAGTTGCCAGATACCATTGTATACATTATTATAGACTCCTAATCAGCCAGTTGGCTTAGAAGGCGTAAATGGCTAGAGTTGCCAGATACCACTTTTTAGCATTATTATTGCCAGATACCATTGTATACATTATTATAGACTCCTAATCAGCCAGTTGGCTTAGAAGGTGTAAATGGCTTGAGTTGCCAGATAGCGCCATGTATTCAGGCTGAGTTGCCAGATACCACTTTTTAGCATTATTATGGTGAGTTGTCTCACTAAACAATTAAAAGAACTCGTTCCATTAGCATATTCTCAAATCTACACACACACACACACACACACACACACACACACACACACACACATACACACACACACACACGAGGTTAGAATTCCGCTAGTAGGTTTAGAAGGCGTAACATGATATAATTATCCAAAAGAATTAAGTAAAACAACATTGCATCATTCTGTTTATTATAAATATATAGAAAATAAATATACATTTCAATAATAAAATATATACACACACACAAAATTATGGAGATATATAGAAAATAAATATACATTTCAATAATAATTGAGGAATATGCATATAATCAATACAACAGGAAATACACACACACACAATTATGGAGATATATAGAAATAAATATACATTTCAATAATAATTGAGGAATATGCATATAATCAAAAAAATATACACACACAATTATGGAGATATATAGAAATAAATATACATTTCAATAATAATAGAAATATGCATATAATCCTTCAATATAACAGTACAGGAGAAATATCACACAAATATTAAATACATTTCACTTTTTTTTTCAAAATACTAAACTCGCACTTAATCGAGTTTACAATTACATCATTATTGCTCTGCATTACGCAGTATATGCGGTTTAATAATATTTCACCGCTTAAAGTATAGGGAAACCTGTATTCGATATGAAGGGCTTTCATATCGTTCAGTACTATTTTTGTTCCCACTTTACAACCGGTTGGTAAGTCATCTTTAAATACGTCTAGAATACAATCAAAAGCACGCACAAAGAGTTCATCGTTAGCTACATTATTAAACACAAGTTTATAAACACGCTTTTCCAATCGAGGGTTTATTTCTACCGACTCGAGCTTTTCAATCGTGAACTCATCTTCACTCAACATAGCGGCAATTGAAATAATCTTCTAAATCGTTACGACAACTGCGCGTTATATAAAGAAATAGTTCTTCAGGGTGAACGGTGTAGGTGAGCTCAGCCTTGTACCGATCAATTGCTTTGTACCAAAGTTCATGGTATTTCAAAGAGTCTAAACTTTTTAAATAAACGTCCAGCTCTAGACCATTCTCACCTTGTTCAGCCCTACACTCGGTAAACCCATCGAGCAGAGCGGTGTATGCGTATTCAAGTACTGTATCAAAATAAAGCATATCCGTAACACGCGCGTCTAATATAGGTTTCAGCTTGCGGAATCCGACGATTTCAAACATTCTGTCGAGGATGAAACGGTTTCGCGTAGGAACAAGAGCGTTATTATCAGAAGCATTCTTCCACATCAGCCGTATATCAATGCACGGCGCGATCGTTATTTATACACAACGTACATACAACGCGTATGAGGGTGCGTCACTAATCTGCTCTCTTCTTGTACCTACGTTAGCAGGTATTTTATAACGATCTTCACTCCACTTCTCAACTATCACGAAGATTCTATTCATCTCCTCGACACTTAAATAAACCCGTTTGTTTGTTTGTCTACATTCCGTTTCCAGTACATAGCTAACGGTACCGGATTTACGGAACACGCGCAACGATCGTCATTTCGTCACGGCACATCGTACGAGGCGTTGAGAATGCTGCTCAAAGGAAGTTCCATCGTATTCGAGGAGCGCACGTCCACTCGGTTCAAGCTCTGAGATAACTATGAGCCGTGTGAGGCACGCAGGTAGGCAGGAACGGTTCGATGGGCGGCTGACTCGATGATACGTGAATGGGGTTCGAACTCGTATGATCCGCGAGTCGCACCATAATCGAATTGTTGTACATATTGGGTAGGTGTTTTTCCGGTACAAGAATTAATTTCGGTTTTATCACTACCAGACTACGCACCAGACAGTTTCCCTCAGGATAATTTTCACGAACTAGGCACATTTTATAATGTTTTACTAAACATCTTCACACTCCGGCGCACTATTTGAGAGGAACATATGCTCATATTTTTCCTTTCTGCCCAGCAAACGATACTCGTCTCTAAAGTCTGTTAAAAACTCACGCAGGGCACTAGCCACAACCTCACTACGAACCTCATCATGATATACATTAATATAGTGATAAAAATACTTAAGATTGTCCATGATCACGAGATTCACATTTTCAGTGGTAGGGTTATGAGTAATCGACATGGTGTAACATGACGTAATACCGCTTGTCACACCACCCATCCAAGACTCATTATCCATACCTGCTGCTTCTCTTCTGCACGCGTTGTTTCTTTTACTTCACGGTATATGTGAGACTTTATAAAGTTTAGCTCTACAGCATACTTCAGCACATCGTCTGTGCAACGAAAGCCTTCAACGGTCTCACCAGAACATCCGTAGAGTATTTGTACATCTTGCAACTTCGCACAATCCAATGTGGTTTTAAAAGAGGCATAGGAGGGGGGAATAGGAAGTTTTTCGGTATCCACCACATCCTGACACTTTGCTGAATACCATTTCATAAACGTTGTACAAGCAATATTAAAGGTAGCCATTTGAATACACGTCTGATCTCCTTTTTTTCTTCTACGCTGGCGAATACACGTCTGATCTCAAGGGCTTACTGCAGTCGACTGACCACGCAGGGAATCCCAGATAGTAGCATGACTCACGTTGCTGGTCTTACAGTGGGCGGAGCTTAGAACTTTCACCTGCGCACACACACACACACACACACACACACACACACACACACACACAAAGGAGAAAGTGAAACGCTAATTGAAACATGATTTATTTAATAAACGAGATATTCAAGTTATATATATTTACAAATACGATTTAATAAACGAGATATTCAAGTTATATATATATTTACAAATACGTGTAATAAATCAATAGATACATCAAAGATTATATACAAGACAAATACGTGTCATAAGTTAACAATAGGCGCATCAAACGTTATGGTATCCAAAGGGTACGGTATCATAGGTACCAGGTAACTGGTAACGTTTCCTATAGGTGTTACGGCACACCTTCGTACCCCTAAGTTCCTTCACGCCCCCCTTCTGCGCCCGAAAATTGTGGGTGCCTACAATTAGTTGGGGAGGTCGTTCGCCCTCATCATCGTCCAACACACTAGATCCTTCAACGATTCAAAGTTAACAACCCGCCGATTCGCATGGTTGAGCGTAATACCCTTTGCCTTCACGATATATTTCATATCCTCCCCCACCCTGACCCGTACCCCATAAGTTTTAGGTCCTGTTGAGACAAAAGAGTCGGCGTATGCGTTGTCCCCATACTCATCCTTGATCTCATCAGTGAGCTCGCCGAGGAACTCCCCAATAGCGGGCATGTATTCACCCTCCCTCTCTGTGAATAT
This sequence comes from Bathynomus jamesi, assembly GCA_023014485.1. Lineage (NCBI taxonomy): Eukaryota > Metazoa > Arthropoda > Malacostraca > Isopoda > Cirolanidae > Bathynomus > Bathynomus jamesi. The sequence goes on along the minus strand of JAJOZX010001168.1, from coordinate 681,763 downwards.
CACGCTATCTGTATCGGCATACAATACTCTCCGCCCAAGAGAATGCAATAGACCCCAAAGTTTTATACGGGCGTAGGCTGTTGTGAAGCTGGCCACAGGTATGTTTGTAACCCTTGAGGTATCTGTGGCCAATTCAGTGTTGTTGTACTTTATTATGTAAGTATTACCTACATTCACGATCTCCATGACCTCTTTATCGGGAGCATTGGCATAATCCCAGACATCACTATAACTTTGTGCCAAATGAATGTTCCCTTTGCCGGTATTCTGTGCAAATTTTCCCCATAGACTGTTTAGACACAACTTTGCACTAAAGCGCTTGCCAGGATTCTTTGCAATTTGGGCACGATCAAGTTGTATACCTTCGCGGTCGCGGTAACGTTGAATATAGGCAGACTTTTCATCTTCGGTATCAACTCCTCGCGGATACCCTGATGCCTCAACCTTATCCTTCAAAAAGCGTTTATATATGGTGTGAAAAGGTTGGGTAGCTTCTGAAACCTCCACACCTCATGTATCTTCAGTATTCTATAACCATGGCGTACGGCTAGGGCCAGCTCAGGACTTGTATATACGCCTCTGATCTTACGCTGGTGGGGTATATGGTTACAATCGCCGTTATCCTCTTCCGCGCACTTCACGCACAGGGGAAACATGAGCTTGTGTCGATAACGACAGGTAAGATTGGCATCCATAAATTGCGTGGGGGGAGTACGTCTACGAAAGAGAGCCCAAAGTAACGATCATTCAAATTTCTTGAAAATTCATTGATGGAGGGCAGGTTAGGTCCCACCAGTTTCTCAGGAGCGCCCACGGGGTACGGATTGTTCTTCATCACGTATGGGTATAAAGAACAGAAATCGTAGTAATGGAGCTTCACGCCCTCCGTAGGTGGAAAGTATAGTCTGAATGGATTTGTACGTCCTCCAAACAAGCTATCACCACATTTGAGAGGATCCAGCACCATTGAACGCTTGATCGTGTTTATTTCCTCACGGTACACCTCGTCTGTCTCCATCCGTGCATCATATTCATGCTCCCACAAGACTTTGTGAGTGAACTGTGATCCTATAAGTTGATCGCGGGTGCGGGTCCATGCAAGACAGTCGGCAGGAGATCTACCGTGGATATCTCCGGCGATTCCGCACTCAGGACGGGGGCATCCATGCCACCAGCATCCGTTAAAGGAGTACACAGTCTTCACACCAGTGACACGGTTTTCACTTAACCCATCAACCCAAAAAACACGTCCATTAATCTTAATGGGTACTTCACCCGTGTTGCGGGCGTGCTTTATGTATACACCTGTCTGTTGCTGTAGGTGTATGAGCCAGTAAATAGCCTTGTGTCCGTAACTGCGGGGTTGTTTCGGTGAATAATGGCTAAGGTGTCTTTAGGCATGAAGTTATTCTTGAACACCGTAAAACATAATGACGCGATGGTGGTTGCGACTTGCAGCGGATCGCATTTGAAACGGCCTATGTACATCCTTCTAAAGGCCTGGAAACATACTCTAAGCACGCGCACATCATTCACGCAATAACGCTCACATTCATCAGCTATATTATAAGGGTTACTTTCATTAAAACTGTTGTAGTATCGATCAAAGTCTTCACGTTCATCTACCATACAGTCATAGTTAAAATAATGTTTGGGTGGTGGTGGGCCTACGTAGTTTAAAGTCTCGCTGGTGAGGAAAGTGTAAGGGAAGTATCCTTTGGAAACTTCAGCTGCTACTCCCATCACCTTGGGTAGCTTTGCTAATTTACAAGGTGTGAATAATAAAGTGTCTTTAAATTGTACATTGCCTCTTATTTGCATCTGTATTAATTTGTTGCCTCTTTTCAATGGATCACCTGTAAATATCTCAGAGGATTCGTGTTCAAGCAACTCCTTATAAAGGAACTGCGTGTCAAACTTTGCCCCGTTATGGGCGAGAATATACACAGTCATTTTTTTGAACTTGTCGGCTAACTTGACAATATAGGACACAAATAGTTTCACAGGACTATCGCGGACATTCGTTTTAAAAACGTTTGTCCGTTTACCGCATTTGGGGCACTCGTCACATTCGATCCCCATACACTCATCACAGATGGTCTGGCTCACAAGTAAATGTGGAATTACCTCTTTGGTTTCAGCGTTCGTATATGTTTCTATATCGTAGTATACAGTTATACAAGGGTTATTTTTAGGCTTAGCATCTTTCATATAACATACATGCTTTACTCCATCCGCCTTATATTCCTCCTGGCATGTAGGACAGTGAATTTCGTCACACTTGTGCTTAAATTTCCCCAATTATCCATTGTGTGAAACATACCACATTCACAGATTCTCATTTTCCTGCACGTGCCAATTGATTTATGGAAATCAAAGCAGTTATTATTGAAGAATGTGCGTCTACACACATCACAGTCTCTCTTCTCAGCTTCAACTACACGGCTTTCACATTTGGTGCTTTTACACTGCTCACATACCATGTGACATTCTTTACAATGTCTCACTATATCATCCGCAAACTCGAGGCACCCCTTACACAAATCATGATGTCTCCCATATTTTCGACTTTTGTCATAACTCGCGTAAAGCCACCTTATATTACGGATGGGGAGATACGTTGTCCCTGACAATCCTAAAATAAGTAGGGGTCTTGTACGATCTCTCACACAGCTTTTAAAAACATACACAGTCCTACGACGATCATCCAACCCAAATACAACTATACGGACATTCATTTCCTGTTCTACCATTCTCAGCTCTTCAGGACCCATATTACAGTCAAATTCAAGTTCACAGTCTACAGCTAGTTTACGGGCACGTTCCACGACCGTAGGCAGCCAAATTTTTTGAGTCCGTGTATTTTGTACAGTAAACATACGTGCTAAGAGTACTGCTATAAAGCCGCAACCACGATCGACGTTTATATGCTTTCGGTAAATAGTCGAGAATTGAAGTTAAGAGTATACGGTATGGCACTATGACCCGCAACACGGAATACACGATCAATATTTACCGTGAAGTTGTCCATATTAAGGCTATACTACTTTGGGCGCTTGCATTATACGTCCTAATATATATTCTACATCTTCAGCCGCCAAACGTCTAAATGGCACTATCACCCAATAATCATCTACATCACCGTCATCTGACCCGAATCCAAACAGACTCGTCCTGACTTCACGCTCGTCGCGATTCTGAAGAGCAAACTCTACAATACGCTGTACAACCCGGCGTAGCCCGCGCTCAATTCCATTGCTATACATGGCTCTAGGGTCGACCCTGACTCTATACCGATTTCTAGTCAAGGCTGGGGTGGGGGCTGCGGAGCGCACCAACTCAAACGTTATATCATCCTCAACAGAACGGGGGGCAACTGTGGCGGATGAATTAGGGGATATATTAGCGGAAGGTGCTGCTGGGGGGCCTGTTGCGTAGGAGGTTGAGGGTTGGGGATCTATTATTGTAGACTTAACAGAACGGGGGGCAACTGTGGCGGATGAATAAGGGGATATATTAGCGGGAGGTGCTGCTGGGGGGATTGTTGCGTAAGAGGTTGAGGGTTGGGGATCTATTACTGGTGCAACAGGCGCGTATTTCGGTCGCTTTATACCTGACGTGGGGTTCTCTTCATCATACCTCCGCTTTGGACGTGCTATCGCTGGTGAGGGTTCGTTGGCAGGGGAGGAGATCACAACTACACTGTCGTCGAGGTCATCCGTAATGTCAATGATGGGGTGCTGTACCTCATCGTCATTCACGGTTCTGTGGGAGAAGAAAACAAAATATAAGGAACAGCACTCAAAATTTGTAATATTTTGTAAATGACCCTTAGGAGTGTGACGTGTTAGAAATGGACTCTGTAGAAAAATTCAGATTCACGAGCCCATCCACATGTATTATATCTGGACCTACAGGATGTGGTAAAACTGTGTTTATGCTTAAAATCATTAAAGAAAAGGGAGAGATGTTCTCGAAATTTGTGCATAAAGTTATATGGTGCTATTCGACGTATCAATCAGTGTTCAACGAGTACCAAGATGATATTTTGTTCCACAAAGGCGTATATGACGTTAATTCGTTAAAGGGAAATGAACATACAGTCATTGTAATTGACGATCTCATGTTGGAGATGGATAAAACGTTTGCCGAGACATTTACAGTATTCTCCCACCATCTTAACATAAGCGTGTTCTTCATCAATCAGAATCTATTTTTCAAAAATAGATACATGCGCGATGTGTCGTTAAATACGCAATATCTAGTCTTATTCGCACAACGTAGAGATGTATCACAAATTGGGGTATTAGCCAATCAAATGTTCCCGAATCAGCGTAAGGAGTTTTTGGAAGTTTATAAAGAAGCTACAAGCACGCGTTACGGATATTTGCTTTGCGACCTTCATCCGCGAAACACGTTTAGAGTGCTTCTACGAACGAATATATTTCCAAACGAGCCTGAAACGGTGTATATTCCAGAATGACAAAGAGACTAAAGAAATACCGTGAATTAATAAAAATCTATCATCGACTGCCCCGGGCAATGCAGCAGATGTTTATTAAAAATATCGACGCCGACTTTTTAAAATGCATCTGTGAAATCTGTCTTAACGTTATAAATTGCAATGTATCAATGAAAACCCCTCAGAAGGCTCGCCTACGCCGTTACAAGAACATAATACGTGCACTCGCTCGTAAAAGTCAAACTGTAGCGAAGAAAAAACGAATTATTGTACAAACAGGAGGGTCATTTCTCCCCATCTTATTTTCAGTTTTGGGTCCTTTACTGACTAGATTAATATAATGAAGAAAGTGGTAGTGATTCCCCACGAGGTGTACGCTTCACTGCAAAGGAATCCAGACACGGATCTAGATCCCCGTAAAAGCAGACTTAAAAGAATGGAAAGCGAATTGCTAGCCCTATTAAACAGTGAAAAAACACCTGATGAGAAAAGAATCTTATACCAAGAAGCTCTGCAGAAATTTCTTCACGAGTACGAAAATTATAAGAACCCTACAGAGATTCCTGTGGTTATTAGGCACAGCACGGGGGACGATGGACATGGCGACATAGGATCTGTGCCCGACGATACAGCTGACCAACCAAAAATTAAGGGATTAGCCACACAACATATCGAGCATGTATTAAAAAGCACCCTCCCACATACTTTCTGGTGAGAAAGTGGGATAGGCCATCACCATCAGGATGGAAGCATATTAAAGCAAGACTACAACAAATAAATGTCCCTAAAACGTTGATAGGAAATCTGAACAGGTTAAAAGACTTGGAACATGCAACGCATGTGACACAATTGAAGACGCCGTCACCCCCGGCGGTAACACCTTTGAAGAGGAGAAAGAAGAGGTTAAACCAACCCTACCCACGTGCCTCTAAAATACGCAAATGGCTAACGTATTAACTAAACGCTATTATGACGTTTCTAACCCATCCTCTTACGGCGGCGTAGATAGACTGTACAGAAGTGTTTACGGAGTAGGAAAAAAGATGTTGAAAGATTTTTGAGGGAGCAGGACGCTTATACGCTTCATAAGCCTGTGAGAAAAAGGTTTAAAACAGCCAAGACAACGGCTTCCTCGATTGATTCTATTTGGCAAGCAGATTTAACAGACATGCAAAGATATTCTGTGTATAACGATGGTTACCGCTACATTCTATTCATAATAGACGTATTCTCTAGATATCTGCGGCTAGTTCCTCTGAAAAATAATCACCTGAAACAGTTGCTAAAGCCACCAAAACGCTAATGTTAAAAGAAAACAGGGTTCCTGGCTATTTTTGTACGGATATGGGGAAGGAATTTATAGGCCGTGCTTTTCAGAACATGTTGACAGAGTTTAATATCAGCTATTACACAACCAATTCTATACATAAGGCTTCTTTAGCTGAAAGAGTTCAGCGCACCATAAAGGAACGCATGCACCGTTATTTTACACATAAAACACATACAGATTTCTAGACATTCTGGAATCATTGGCATCATCCTACAACCGCTCACACCATCGCACGATTGGACAACACCTAACGAAGTTTTAGAAAGAGGTACGCTCCCGAGAAGAGATGGATCACCACCACCACACTCTGCGCGCTTCAAAATCAATGATTATGTAAGGCTGTCGCGTTCGGGGAATAAATTCGCAAAGGGTTTTGAGCAAGGATGGACACGCGAGATTTTTAAAGTTAGGGCTATGAGACCTAAAGGTGAGATAATGATGTATTACATTGAAGATTTGAATGGGGAAGAAATCTCAGGAGGTTTTACCGCGAGGAATTGCAGAAAATTGCGTTTAATTTAGAAAAAATGTGTTTAAAATTGAGAAAATTTTAGAAGCAAAGGTTCAGGAAAGAGAAAAATGTACCTGGTGAAATGGCTAGGGTACCCAGAAAGCTTCAACACCTATATAAAAGCTGATGCAATAATGAAGCTTAAATAGTATGCAACATGGCTCCTAACCATTTCTACGTCACACTCCGTCCTCCTCGTCCCTGTCTATACACCCTAACACACTAGCCAACTTTGTAACAGAACTCCACGCACATTGAATTGGGTCGTGATTCGTATGAGGTGGGGATATGCGAAATTCAGCTGGACACCATCTTTTTAAATATTGAACATAAAGAAACCGTTTTTACGATTCTTAGAGACATTGACGAGTGTGAAAAAGCTGGGGTATCTATGGATGAAACTATACGTATCGCTCGGACTAAGGTTGCACGGTATTACAGTACAGAAGTAAGACTAGGACCGGGTCAATATGGTTCGGTCGCGGATGTTGTGAGAGGCTTAAACGTAAGTTTAAGAAACTCAAACCTTACGAATGATTTAGTATACGAAATCGTAAACAACCCTGCACATACACTAATCCTAAAATCAAAGACTAACAGACGTATTAAAGACCATAGAAAGTTCAAATTCTAACCAATGGCCGATATAGCGCAGCCTTCCAAGAGACACATTTCACGAGACACAGCATGACTTGTCCAGATTAATGTATCAATTGAAGATGGAGAAATTGGCTGAAAGGTCCCCAGACATGTGCTATATTTACAGTAATATAGTGAGCACCAGTTTGTTGGGATACCCAGGCACGCCTGCTGCGCATTGTTCACATCCCCAACCATAGAGGAAGGAGTTTGAGTATTACATATGACAGACCCCATTATGTGAATGTCGCAACTAATTTAATAACCAATATCTCAATATATATAAGAACGATTGAGGGTGAAAACTTCCCATTCGGTAACGGGAGCTTAACAGTGAAGCTACACTTTTGACGCACTGAGTTATAATGGATAGAAAGCCTTTCACCGTCTATCGAGGGGTGAGATACCAGCGCGGTATTGGACTTGGATCCATTTTTTCATCCATACTACGTACGGCTGTTCCTTTGCTGAAGAGGGGGGCCAGATACCTCGGAAGAAAAGCGCTACAATCAGGTCTTAACACTCCATAAGACATATTGGCCGGGGCTAAACCTAAAGAAGCTCTAAAAAAACATTTAAAGCGTACACGGGACGAAATCATCAAAGATGCAAAGAGAAAAATGCGTGTGGCGGGAAGAAGAAGAAGAGGGCTCCCAGGAAGAAGGGGTCACGTGGTATTAAACGTAAAAGGATATCAAAAAAGAAGTGCTGTAAGCGAATGAAACCTATGGTTGACCACTTTTTTGACTGATATAAGCTAAGCACATTGATCTCATGAATCATAGTTTGTTTACCACTTGTCGAGAGAGGAGAATCAGCCAGTTTGCTTAGAAGGCGTAAATGGCTTGAGTTGCCAGATAGCCCCATGTATTCAGTTTGTGCTATATAATTAATTAATTAATTCTAATCGAAGACTGAGTTGCCAGATACCATTGTATACATTATTATAGACTCCTAATCAGCCAGTTGGCTTAGAAGGCGTAAATGGCTAGAGTTGCCAGATACCACTTTTTAGCAGTGCCAGATACCATTGTATACATTATTATAGACTCCTAATCAGCCAGTTGGCTTAGAAGACGTAAATGGCTTGAGTTGCCAGATAGCGCCATGTATTCAGTTGCCAGATAGCGCCATGTATTCAGTTGCCAGATACCACTTTTTAGCATTATTATGGTGAGTTGTCTCACTAAACAATTAAAAGATTTCGTGCCATGTATTGAGGCTGAGTTGCCAGATACCACTTTTTAGCATTGCCAGATACCATTGTATACATTTAGAATTCCGCTAGTAGGTTTAGAAGGCGTAACATGTTATAATTATCCAAAAGAATTAAGTAAAACAACATTGCATCATTATGTTTATTATAAATATATAGAAAATAAATATACATTTCAATAATAAGTGAGGAATATGCATATATTCCGTCAATACAACAGTACAGGAGAAATATATACACACACACAATTATGGAGATATATAGAAAATAAATATACATTTCAATAATAATTGAGGAATATGTATATAATCAAAAAATATATACACACACACAATTATGGAGATATATAGAAATAAATATACATTTCAATAATAATTGAGGAATATGCATATAATCCGTCAAATGGTATTCAGCAAAGTGTCAGGATGTGGTGGATACCGAAAAACTTCCTATTCCCCCCTCCTATGCCTCTTTTAAAACCACATTGGATTGTGCGAAGTTGCAAGATGTACAAATACTCTACGGATGTTCTGGTGAGACCGTTGAAGGCTTTCTTGCACAGACGATGTGCTGAAGTATGCTGCAGAGCTAAACTTTATAAAGTCTCACATAAACCGTGAAGTAAAAGAAACAACGCGTGCAGAAGAGAAGCAGCAGGTATGGATAATGAGTCTTGCAGATGGGTGGTGTGACAAGCGGTATTACGTCATGTTACACCATGTCGATTACTCATACTCTACGACTGAAAATGTGAATCTCGTGATCTTGGACAATCTTAAGTATTTTTATCGCTATATTAATGTATATCATGATGAGGTTCGTAGTGAGGTTGTGGCTAGTGCCCTGCGTGAGTTTTTGACAGACTTTAGAGACGAGTATCGTTTGATGGGCAGAATTGAAAAATATGAGCATATGTTCCTCTCAAATAGTGCGCCGGAGTGTGAAGATGTTTAGTAAAACATAAAATGTGCCTAGTTCGTGAAAATTATCCTGAGGTAAACTGTCTGGTGCGTAGTCTGGTAGTGATAAAACCGAAATTAATTCTTGTACCGGAAAAACACCTACCCAATATGTACAACAATTCGATTATGGTGCGACTCGCGGATCATACGAGTTCGAACAACCCCATTCACGTATCATCGAGTCAGCCGCCCGTCGAACCGTTCCTGCCTACCTGCGTGCCTCACACGGCTCATAGTTATCTCAGAGCTTGAACCGAGTGGACGTGCGCTCCTCGAATACGATGGAACTTCCTTTGAGCAGCATTCTCAACGCCTCGTACGATGTGTCCGTGACGAAATCGTTGCGCGTGTTCAGGCGTAAATCCGGTACCGTTAGCTATGTACTGGAAACGGAATGTAGACAAACAAACAAACGGGTTTATTTAAGTGTCGAGGAGATGAATAGAATCTTCGTGATAGTTGAGAAGTGGAGTGAAGATCGATATAAAATACCTGCTAACGTAGGTACAAGAAGAGAGCAGATTTGTGACGGACCCTCATACGCCGTTGTATGTACGTTGTGTATAAATAACGATCGGCTGTGCATTGATATACGGCTGATGTGGAAGAATGCTTCTGATAATAACGCTCTTGTTCCTACGCGAAACCATTTCATCCTCGACAGAATGTTTGAAATCGTCGGATTCCGCAAGCTGAAACCTATATTAGACGCGCGTGTTACGGATATGCTTTATTTTGATACATTACTTGAATACGCATACACCGCTCTGCTCGATGGGTTCGAGTGTAGGGCTGAACAAGTTGAGAATGGTCTAGAGCTGGACGTTTATTTAAAAAGTTTAGACTCTTTGAAATACCATGAACTTTGGTACAAAGCAATTGATCGGTACAAGGCTGAGCTCACCTACACCGTTCACCCTGAAGAACTATTTCTTTATATAACGCGCAGTTGTCGTAACGATTTAGAAGATTATTTCAATTGCCGCTATGTTGAGTGAAGATGAGTTCACGATTGAAAAGCTCGAGTCGGTAGAAATAAACCCTCGATTGGAAAAGCGTGTTTATAAACTTGTGTTTAATAATGTAGCTAACGATGAACTCTTTGTGCCTGCTTTTGATTGTATTCTAGACGTATTTAAAGATGACTTACCAACCGGTTGTAAAGTGGGAACAAAAATAGTACTGAACGATATGAAAGCCCTTCATATCGAGTACAGGTTTCCCTATACTTTAAGCGGTGAAATATTATTAAACCGCATATACTCGTAATGCAGAGCAATAATGATGTAATTGTAAACTCGATTAAGTGCGAGTTTAGTATTTTGAAAAAAAAGTGAAATGTATTTAACATATTTGTGTGATATTTCTCCTGTACTGTTATATTGAAGGATTATATGCATATTTCTATTATTATTGAAATGTATATTTATTTCTATATATCTCCATAATTGTGTGTGTATATATTTTTTTGATTATATGCATATTCCTCAATTATTATTGAAATGTATATTTATTTCTATATATCTCCATAATTGTGTGTGTGTGTATTTCTCCTGTACTGTTATATTGACGGATTATATGCATATTCCTCAATTATTATTGAAATGTATATTTATTTTCTATATATCTCCATAATTGTGTGTATATATTTCTTATTATTGAGATGTATATTTATTTTCTATATATTTATAATAAACAGAATGATGCAATGTTGTTTTACTTAATTCTTTTGGATAATTATATCATGTTACGCCTTCTAAACCTACTAGCGGAATTCTAACCTCGTGTGTGTGTGTGTGTGTGTGTGTGTGTGTGTGTGTGTAGATTTGAGAATATGCTAATGGAACGAGTTCTTTTAATTGTTTAGTGAGACAACTCACCATAATAATGCTAAAAAAGTGGTATCTGGCAACTCAGCCTGAATACATGGCGCTATCTGGCAACTCAAGCCATTTACGCCTTCTAAGCCAACTGGCTGATTAGGAGTCTATAATAATGTATACAATGGTATCTGGCAATAATAATGCTAAAAAGTGGTATCTGGCAACTCTAGCCATTTACGCCTTCTAAGCCAACTGGCTGATTAGGAGTCTATAATAATGTATACAATGGTATCTGGCAACTCAGTCTTCGATTAGAATTAATTAATTAAATATATAGCACAAACTGGCAACTGAATACATGGCGCTATCTGGCAACTCAAGCAATTTACGCCTTCTAAGCAACTGGCTGATTAGGAGCCTATAAAACAACGCCTACTCGGCTGAAGTCTTAATATGCACTTGGCTCCTGCCAGGTGAACACCTCTCTTCCTTTCTGCTCCTCCTTCTTTCTCTTGGGGGATAACGTCGCCTCCAAGTTTCATGACCCCCATTGTTGCACCTGCAGCATCCCCCACCCCCCTTTGCGTGAATTTTTTGCACCCCCCCTACAACAACACCTTTGTCAACACCTCCACCCCATTTGCAACATTGCAACATTACGTAATAAATTGCAACATTCCTGCACTCCTCCCCTTTTGCGGCTATACTACATAGCATAAACTCTTTTGTGAGAGCCATCAACACTTTTGCTTGTTCCTAGTCTTCTCTTATGACCCCCTTGTCCTGGTATATATATATATATATATATATATATATATATATATATATTATATATATATATATATATATATATATAATATATATATGATATATTAGGGTTATAACGTTTTTACAACTTAATATTCCTGTACTTTAATTCGATGAACTTTTGCCTAAAACAAAGAAATGAACTTTCATTTTAATATCTTTTTAGAAAAGGTCACCCCGAAATAAAAAAATCGATTATTGCATACGTAACTTTATTGCATGTTCCATGTAATATAATAAAAGATAAAAGAACTCACAACATAATCGTTATAATACTTGTACATATATTACTGCTTATTGCTTAGAATAAACCGAAGTTGCAGTTTGTTTTTGTTTCTGCAGGCAGCATACAGTTCCTGCATAACTTTGATTGCACGTTCTGCACACTGATTACTTCTTGGTATCTTGAGTGGGGATGGCTCCTGCTTCCAGTGATTTTCCAATGAGTTCAATGCTTTTTTGTAAGGTTTCAATATTTCTGACAAGTTCTTGAAGTCATTTTCATTGTACATCTGATTAGTAAACCAATATTCTGTCCAGTTGTATGAAATGAATCTGCATACCTTCTCGAAAGTCTTCCTTGTTGTAGGTATAAGAATAAATGCAAGGATAGCTAGAATGGCTCTTGAATGCCACCTCGCATTGCTGATGTTTGGAATTTTCTGAAAGTTAATCAAAGGAAAATTCCCTTTTTCTTCAAAGAATCTAAACACCCGTGTTAGATGGTACAAAAACTTAATATCATCTCTCCATCCTGATTTCTCGAGGACCTCTTCTGTTCCATTAACAAACTGTGCCTTTAGTTCCTCATAATTCTTCACCAGTTGGGATACAAATGGATATTCGATGTTTGGAGAACTGGTGTTAGCACCAAGATCTTCGTCCATTACCAAACGGAGAATCCTGTCCAGAATGTGATGCTGACAACTGATAAATTGTGGTTTGCAGATACCCTTCTCTGAGAACATTCGTTGCAATTTGACAACAACTCCACTCTTTTTCCCACTGTTAACACTTGTTGTATCAGCAACGATCATCTTTATTGCATTCCATAAGGTGTATTCATCAATAACTTTTGCAATTCCTTCAGCAATAGTTTCAGCCTTGCCATCTTTCAGACGCAATGCATCCAATTTTACTTTGGTTCTTTCATTTTTAAGTACCACTACTTGATACTCATTTTCCTCAATGCGCTTTCCATCAAAATGTAAAGACCACTCTTCCATCTGTAAATTTTCAATCATTTCCTCCTTCAATTTAGCAGCCTCTTTGTATGCTGACTTGTAAATTGCTGCTTGACTTGATGTTGGAATGTCAATACCATCAAGTGACAACTGTTTGCATATTTTAACGGCTTTACTTGTTGATACTCCTGTGGATGTCACCAAGTTGGTTGCAACTTTACTTTTGTTACGTCTTCTGGTTGGTGGAGTAATACTCTCATCTTCATCTTCATGCTCGCTCTCTTCAGATTCAGTACCACTACCACCAGATACATGATTGTAAGATGTTGATGCTGATTCAGCAGGCAATTTTCGTCTCTTTGAAGGGTGAATCGTTTCTTCACTTGCAACTTGACTGTAGAGTACCCCACTTCTCCTTTGCTTTCCACTTGAAGGTGGTACAGTCGTTGTCTTCCGAGGATAACCATTGGCCATTTACTTTAGTGATATCAAAAAGTTCATTCAGGGCATCATATTTTCCCCTCCTGAACATTCATCATAAGTCTTCATCACCTTGTCAAGCTTTGCTCGTATTACTTGATCTGACACATGCGGAAAATTCAATTTATTCTTCCATAATTTTGTAACTTCTTTGGAAATTTCCACTATTCGCTCCTTTCTTCCTTTGATTTCTGTTCCAAGAAACTGGTACCGTCCAATGATTTGGATTTGAGTGGCATTCTGCATTTTTCTTCTAGTGAAGATTCTTCTAAAGGCACACTTCCTCTTCTTCTATGTGACTGCTGGAATCTCACCAGATTATTGGTCCAGATATCCTTGTTCTTCTGTATGGTAGTATCACTTTTCTTGTGTGACTTTATATTGCTTCTGAAACAGATATAAAAAGGTATTAAGTTGATTTGTTTGTTTGTTTATATATGTATATATTATATATATATAATATTAATATAATATATAGAAATAATATACTAATTAGAGGGCGGATTTTTAGGTGAAAAAATATGACCAAATATTTATTTTTTAGGTGATAAAATTTTGGAAATATTTTTAGAACATCCATAGAACGTCTCACGAAAATATTTATCACCAAATATTTTGGGCTCTATATATTTTTTGAGTTTGACTCCCCTCTACAAAACATTCTGGATACGCTTTTGTTTACGTGTTAAAATGGAAGAAAAATTCAACAAATTATTATGGTTAATAAATTTAAAAATGTTCTGGAATGTTCAAGAGTGCAGAAGCGAATTCCACATTTCGCTACGTTTTTTAATTAAGCGAACATATTACAAATAATAAAAGCTTACCTGAAGTTGAGTTGAACTGAACAGTTGAGTAACTATTGCGCAATACTGGACACAAGTGATTCGGTTGATTTCATTTCGTGCTTTTATACAATTTGCGAGTGCATGAAGAACAATGTCGTGTGTTCTAGAATTTTCTTGTATGGGTGGATTGATATTAGTCATCGAATTTGAGCACCGGAAGTGATTTTTCGGGCGATCTCACGATATATTAGCGTACTGAAAAATTCGAAAATATTTTTTAGGTTAAAACCTAAAAGTCCGCCCTCTAATAATAATATATTTATATACTTATGAGTAGTAACGTAAATATATGGTTATGGTGATTCAAACTTTTGATTTGGGGGTGACCTTTTTTAAAAACTGAGAGGAATTAGGGTCTTTTTCATTGTTTTTAAGCAAAGGTTCATCGATTTATGATACAGGAGATCTTTTATTTGAAAAAAAGTCTAAAAGTTATAACCCTAATATATATATATATATATATAATATATATATATTAGGGTGTCTCTTATTGGGTAGTCAAAAATTGAAATGTTGAATTATTTTATCTGCGCACCCTAAAATAGTTCCATTTAGCATAAAAACTAAAACTTGAAAGTTTGACACAAATTGGCTCATATTTAGGGGTCGCCCCCGGCTAATAAAAATGGTGACCATGGCATAATAGCTCCTGACATATGATTATGCTCATTATACACATAATTCCTTCCTTCTTTTTTTAGTTTGATTCGTTTTTATAAGTATAGGCCTTCTTATTTATCATTGATCCTTTTCTAACCTATCCTTGATGTTGTTATAATCCATCCTTTGGTCCTCAATCCTTCTTTATCCCAATCCTTTTTCTCCTATCCAAAATCCTTCCTGGCTCTTTTTTTATATACAATCAGCAATGAAGCATTGCTACAAAAAAAACCACTAGTTTATTATATAGAGATAAATTCAAAATGCCAGTGCTATTTACATACTTTAATTACTTTAATTAGCATTATTTCCTTATACAACATTTATTTAATATACAATGACTATACAATATGGTGTATTTTAAGGTGCGACCTCATTGATGGTTATTTTTGAGAAGAACAGTTTTTGATGGAACTGGGTGACTCTGGCGGTGTTTTGCAACAATTTGGAGCAGGAACTGGAGCTGCTCTTCCCCCTGTCAATTTCTTATTCAGCGCTTGAACTAAAGCTACTGCACGTTCTGCCCGGTCATTTACAACAGATAGAGCTGCAATAATAGCTCTGGCCCTTAAATATTCACAGTTGGATGTCCAAGTGCTGGGTGCCTTGTTCAGAAATCCTTCTGGCAAATTCAGCTTAGTAAAGAATTCTCTAGTATTTCTTGTAACAAGTTGGTGTAGTCCTTCACCAGAGCAGAAGGTCGATTCAGGAATCCGAGGACGCTTGGGTGGTCTATCAGTGGATTCATCTTCTAATGCCTTTACCATGCGTTTCTTTACATCTGTAGTAATTCGCTCATCAAAGAAAGCAAGACCAACTGCTTCTTCAGACAGGTACCATAAGTGGTTAGAGAGCTTTTTTTTAGTTGCATCAGAAATCTTTTTGTTAGGATAATTAATCAATGACCTCATAAGGAGCCAGTCATTAAATGGGGTTTCAATAGGGAGTGAGGATGTTGTCCAAGCCTTCATATAGATGAGAACAGAAAAAAGGGAAAGATCTCGAATTCCTCGTTCTTCAGTCTTAGTCATCTTGAACTGGTTTCGAAAAAGCCACATCTTAATAGAATAGAGCGCTTTGGACATCCAGCGAGCTCGATGCATGGCACCTGGTGCACGAAACTTGATGCCTTTATTGGGGACACCTCCAAGAAAGATGATGGACAGATCCAAAAGTTCTTGATAGTCATCCCGTAGCATAGGTGCCTGGGATCTAGCAAACTGAATTAGTTCAGTTTTAGACTGGATAATTGCTTCTTTAGTAATCGTGTCTGTCTCACCTGTTTGGAACTGGCTTTGATCAACAGAAGTCCAATTGTCACGAAAACGCTTAAAGATCAATATCTCTGGACCAGTTGATGTAGATCCCAATGTTGCTTCAAATGCAGCTCCCAACAATAAATCTAAAACATGGTGTCTCCAAGGCAAGTACAAAACATCATGTCCCAATTTTGCTTCGATGAGAGCACAGGCTCCACTATATTGTCCCGTGTTTGAAGCTGTTGTATCGAAACAAATTGCTTTTACTCTCTCTGTAATTCCCCATTCATTCAGGCAGTTAAAGACGGCTTCAGCTTGTGCTTCTCCAGTTGAGTTTGGGATTTTGGGGACACCAAGCAGCTGTTCAACACCAGGTCCTGACACAAGTACTGGGAGACGATCAATGTGCTTGTGCGAGGTGAGGTCCTCCATCATCTTGCCATCCCAGTGGACTGTCATAGAACATTCTCCATGGAAATGCTCCTTAAGTTCTTTAGCATGACGAGCTCGGTTCTTATTTTGAAGGCGATGGATAGAATGTTGGTTTATGTTGTAATCTGAAGCGTCCAAACCAAAGCTTTTAGCTGCCTCTGCGAGGATAAATGTTGCCTTTCTAGAGGAAATTTGTGTACGATCCAGGGCAGCAGACATCTGAATAGTCATGATGTTTTTCATGCCTCGTTTTTTCTTAGATTTTGGTAAAGCACAAGCTCCTTTGGGCTCCTCCTCCTCATTCTCACTTTCATCAGTGTTGCTGGAAGATGTGGAAGAAGCCAGTACAACTTGACTAGTAGACGCCTCCATCAAAGATTCTGACTTTCTTTTTCTCTCTGCCTCAGCTTCCAACCGTTTGACTGCATTTTTTGTGCGGTGAAGATGTACAGTGTCCACACCACCGATTGAGCCAGGACGACCTTTTTGTCTTTGCAGTTGAAGGAACTCCCAGTCCTCACTTCATAATATGTGTATAAGAGCATAAATTCTAATTTTTTCATTAAATTCATTAAATTTTTTTCAAACACTAATAACAAAATCAGTATAAATAATTGTGAAAAATATAAATAACATAGTTTATTATCTGATAATAGCAAAAAAGAAGTATAGTGATACACAGTTACACACCTTTTACTTATGACAGCAGAACACTGAATGATGACAAATAAACAATTGCAACATAATCTGGAGCATTCTTGATGAAACATGTTTAAACAGGTTGATCATGTCTTATCAAGCAATATTTTCAGCTACAAACTTGACAATTATCTCTAATATATTCATTTAATTGAATTCATCATAAATATGATGATTAATTAATTAAAAACATATGTTTAGTATACTTGACAACTGCTAGTAATTTCAAATATTAATTGCATAAATAATAGCTATATTTTATGAACTTTAATAAGCGGGGGCGACCTCTAAAAATTGTTCAATCCAAAAACGATTTTATATGTGATGTTTTTTCAACCAATGGAACTGGTTGAGGGGCGCAACCTAAAAAAATCAACACTTCGAAAATAAGAGACACCCTAATATATATATATATATATATATATATATATATATATATATATATATATATATATATATATATATATATATATATATAAATTTAGCAGAAAGCAACAGACAAGAAGGAAAGAAACATCCATCAAGTTGGAAAGGGACTATATTTTGTATATTGCAACGTTTCAAGCACAAACTATGCTCATCCTCAGGCAAAAATTCTAAAAAGTTAAAAACATAATATTAAAAGCCATAATGACATTAACAAAATAAATAGGGAAAAAATCCACAAGCATTAAAAACAAAGTCACACTAAAAAATTCTAGAAAGTTACAATTAAAAACCATAATGACTATTATGAAACAAAAGCGAACAATTAACAAGCTTTAAAACAATAAAAGTGACACTAAAAACGAACAATGAATAACAGCTATAAAATACAAAATGTAAAACTCAAAAAACTAAAAATTCACAGGCTATCTTTTAAAACATTAAAAATTAAAAACCCCCACTAAAAGGAACACACCTTAAGTCTAAGCAGCACAGATTCCGAGGCAAAACTAAAAAAACAGAAGCATCTAAAACCAAGTAAAGGTTGGTTGTTCAAGATGTTCAGTTTAGACGGAGGGGAACGGATGAAATATCAGAGTTAAGCGAAGGGGAGAGTTTTTTAATATACAGGGATTCTAAAAGTCTTAACGTTTGCTCACACGGAGCGGAATCTAAAATGTTAAAATTAGCTAAAGTTATATCGACTTTGCATAGAACAACATGGCTGCGTATAGCTGAAGCTTCTTTAGTTTTCAAAGGTTTGTCAGTTCTATGGCTTATGCCCATATGGGCACAGAAACGCGACTCGAGGCTCCGCACAGTGCTACCAATATAGCTCCGATCACATCGGGGACACTTGAATTCATAAACGACAGCACTGCGCAGAGCATCCGATACACGGTCTTTAACATTAAAATATGAGCCAATAGAACGACGGTTGACAAATACTAGTTTAAAATCTATTTGACAATAAAATTTACTAAGAAGTGGCAGAAGGTTATTACGGCAATAGGAATTCAGTGTTTACTGATGCTAGCAGTGCTCATCAATTTTTTACATTTTTAAATAACTTGCATCCAAACATAAAGTTTACTCTGGAGGAAGAATCTGACTCCAAGCTGCCTTTCTTGGATTTACTGATTAGCAGAGAGAGTGATTCTATTATTACTTCAGTTTTTCGTAAGACGACGTTCACTGGTCTTGGTCTCAATTTTTTAAGTTATTGTGATTTTAAATACAAGCTGGCATCTGTAAACACCCTACTTAACCGAGCGTATAATTTATGTTCCAACTATCAATGTCTGCATAATGAATTTGTTTTTTTAAGAAAATATTTTGTGAATAATGGCTATCCTTTGCAGATTGTAGAAAACGCTATCAATAGATTTCTAGCTAACATTTACAAACCTAAAAAGTATAATTTTAACGTTCCTAAAAATGTATATTATCTTGTGCTCCCAGAAATGGGATATCTGAATTCCTTTGCCGTAATAACCTTCTGCCATTTCTTAGTAAATTTTATTGTCAAATAGATTTTAAACTAGTATTTGTCAACCGTCGTTCTATTGGCTCATATTTTAATGTTAAAGACCGTGTATCGGATGCTCTGCGCAGTGCTGTCGTTTATGAATTCAAGTGTCCCCGATGTGATCGGAGCTATATTGGTAGCACTGTGCGGAGCCTCGAGTCGCGTTTCTGTGCCCATATGGGCATAAGCCATAGAACTGACAAACCTTTGAAAACTAAAGAAGCTTCAGCTATACGCAGCCATGTTGTTCTATGCAAAGTCGATATAACTTTAGCTAATTTTAACATTTTAGATTCCGCTTCGTGTGAGCAAACGTTAAGACTTTTAGAATCCCTGTATATTAAAAAACTCTCCCCTTCGCTTAACTCTGATATTTCATCCGTTTCCCTCCGTCTAAACTGAACATCTTGAACAACCAACCTTTACTTGGTTTTAGATGCTTCTGTTTTTTTAGTTTTGCCTCGGAATCTGTGCTGCTTATACTTAAGGTGTGTTCCTTTTAGTGTGGGTTTTTAATTTTTTAGTGTTTTAAAAGATAGCCTGTGAATTTTTAGTTTTTTGAGTTTTACATTTTGTATTTTATAGCTGTTATTCATTGTTCGTTTTTAGTGTCACTTTTATTGTTTTAAAGCTTGTTAATTGTTCGCTTTTGTTTCATAATAGTCATTATGGTTTTTAATTGTAACTTTCTAGAATTTTTTTAGTGTGACTTTGTTTTTAATGCTTGTGGATTTTTTCCCTATTTTATTTTGTTAATGTCATTATGGCTTTTAATATTATGTTTTTAACTTTTTAGAATTTTTGCCTGAGGATGAGCATAGTTTGTGCTTGAAACGTTGCAATATACAAAATATAGTCCCTTTCCAACTTGATGGATGTTTCTTTCCTTCTTGTCTGTTGCTTTCTGCTTAAATTGAAATTGAAGCTTGCCAGAAGCGGCCTTCACCAATATATATATATATATATATATATATACTGTATACATAGTGGCGCAAAAGTCGCGCATCATAGGAATTTCCAGTGTTGATTATAATATATTATTTTTTCTTTTAGGTAGGGGATGGCTGCGAAATTAACAATAGTAGACGAGAGGGAGAGCTTGGTTTTAATGTATGGAATACAAGGTACAACAAATCGATGAATCGGTACAGAATTTAAATTCTGTACCGATTGATACTCAACACTGAAAATTCGTATGATGCGTGACTTTTGCACCACCCTATATATATATATATATATATATATATATTGTGTGCATATCCGGCCTACTTGGAATATCGCGAAAAATAAAAAAGTTGGCGAGCTTCTGTTTATAAAAGTTTTAAAATTCGAAAATTTAGTCTATGAGGACATTAAAAATCTTCAAACACCTTTTTAATACAATTTATTATCAAAACATACTGTACAAAAATTGTAACTAAAAAAAACAAAGATTTCGACTAAAACAAAAAATTGAAAAAAAAAAATAAAACAACAAAAACAACAACAACAACTTGTTACCCAGGGTTAATAAGAGATGTTGCCTCCCCTAGCTTGACTGACTGTAGTCATTCGTCGATTCATCCCATGAATGAGATCGGCGATCACATCCTGTGGGATTCCCTCCCACTCTTCAGTTAAAGCTTGTTGTAGCTCCTGTAGAGTGTTAGGGGCTACTAGACGAGCCCTAAGACGCCGTCCCATCGTGTCCCAGAGATGAGATGTTCTATGTGGCTCAGGTCCAGGTTTCGGGAAGACCACTCGATTCGACGAATTCCAGCTTCGTCAAGGAAATCGCTAACGGCTCTTGGCGCATGGGGGTCTAGCGTTATCGTGCTGTAAAAGGAAGTCTTCGCCAACGAAAGGAGCAAAAGGGACCATATTCTCCAGCAAGATCTCTTCCACGTATCTTATGGACGTCAATGACCCACCACCAACAACGACGAACTCTGTGCGCGAGTTCGAAGTGATACCACTCCAGACCATGACTGAACCTCCTCCAAAAGCAACCCTCTCCGTAAAAGTGCACGGGACGAATCTTTCTCCTGTTCTTCTTCACACTCTTTCCCGTCCATCGGATGTTCGAAGATTAAATCTTGATTCGTCCGTGAACAATACTCGTCCCCCATTGGACCATAGTCCAATTGACATGCTCACGAGCAAAAGCAAGACGAGCATTGCGGTAGTGTGGGAGCAATTCCGTCCCCATTGCTGGATGTCAAGCATGTAAGCCCCTTTCCATAAGTCTCCTTCTAACGGTTCGCTCCGATACACTGACGTCTCGAGACCTTTCCAGCTCAATGCGGACGTTTGTAGTAGTCAAGCGACGATCTCGCAAAACACTCAAGACGATGAAACGATCGTCACGGGCAGATGTGCAGCGCGATCTTCCAGATCCTGGTCTTCTGGTGTACTCTCCTGTCTCCACATAACGTTGGTAGACGCGTCGAACCGTTGTTCTTGGAATTCCTAGCGCATTGGCGACGTAACGATGGCTCCAATCATGTTCAATTAGGCCGACGATTCTGCGACGTTCACGGCACTCAAATCCATTGTAAATGCCCAATTCTGAAACCCAAAAGAATTAGAAGTCTATCTGTTACTAAACGCAAATGCTTAATCCCACTACTGGAAGAAAAAAGTGGCACTAGCAGTCTAAGAGCAATTGAATGTCAGACTGTTGAATTCTTAAAGGAAGTCGAAAATTCGTTACAGCTCGTGTTCACAGCTGACGTTGTTTCGTCTCGATATTTGGTTGCCTCAAACTATATTTTTGAATTTTGAAACTTTTATAAACAGAAGCTTGCCCACTTTTTTGCTTTTCGCGATATTCCAAGTCGGCCAATTTTTCTGCCGCTCAGTGTATATACATACATAAGATGTACACAAAGTTCTTTCCCGATTCTAAACTTTAATTACATGGAATCAAAAGAAGAGACAACAATGCTTTGTTTTGCATGTTGTTGCATAACAGTTTTTTTCTTGTCAATGTTTGGTGTGCATTAATGCATGATAGGCCACTTCCTCTTTGCTGAAATGAATGTTACGGTACAAGTGTACCTAGACATGCTCCAGTTCTTTGTACCCCCCCAGTTGGAAGACCTTCGACCATCCATCATTTTACAGCAAGACCCTACACTGGGGTTTGTTAGTGCGTGAGTTCTTGAACACCACTTTTCCCGGAAGATGGATTGGGCGCGGCGAGCCGGTACTATGGCCTCCACGATCTCCCGATATCACGCCCCTGAACGTCTTCCTGCGGGGATATGTAAAGGATTATGCGTACCATACTTCCGTTGCTGACATTGACACTCTTTGTGCAAGGATTTGTGACGCCATCAACAGTGTCACGAGAGATATGCTAGCGAACGTATGGCGTGAACTCGAATTTCGCTTGGATGCGCTTCGTTCAACTAACGTTGCACATGTTGAGATTTAATGAGAAACATAATAAACTTGATGTGTCATGCAACAACGTGCAAAACAAAGCATTACTGTCTTCTTTGGATTTCATGTAATTAAAATTTATAATCTGGAAAGGACTTTGTGTACACACACACACACACACACACACACACACACACACACACACACACACACTCTCTCTCTCTCTCTCTCTCTCTCTCTATATATATATATATATATATATATATATATATATATATATGAGAGAGAGAGAGAGAGAGAGAGAGAGGATTGACAAAAGTAAATAGACCCTAGATTGTCCTCAAGAACAAATGGCAAAACTCATCAATGGAAAGCCAGAACTGTGTCGTCTTTACGTAATTTGAAGGGGAAAGCAACACGATTCTAAATATATTGATTCAATAAATCCGATAATATGTATTGACTTTTATTATGAAATATAAAAACTATGGCGAAACCGAAGGTGCCAATTTACTTCTTTCTGTCAACTCTCTCTCTCTCTCTCTCTCTCTCTCTCTCTCCTCTCTCTCTCTCTCTCTCTCTCTCTATACATATATATATATATATATATATATATATATATATAACAACATCCACTCATTTTACTTTTAAATTAATTGTTAATTTTCGTCATATTTTCATAAGATAAATCGATGATAAAGTATATTTACATGTATTATTATTATTATTATTAATATTATTATTATTATTATTATTATTATTATTATTAATATTATTATTATTATTATTATTATTATTATTAAAGTATATAAGAAGGTATTAAGAAACTAGAATGAGGAAACTTTTTAGATGTAGGATTGTTTGCAAACTTTGGTCACTTATATTCTGAAAGAGAGAATCCGACAAAATTCCTGCAATAATTCCAGTTTAATTTTTTGAAGTAAATTTATTAATTTCGTTAAAGTTTTCAAAAATGAAAGGAATTAAATCGATAAACCATATCTGGAAACGACGTTAGGCAGAAGACGGGGAATGCTGGAACTTCCTTTTCTTCCGTCACTGTCCCCTTTAGCTGATCTTTATCCGCGTCTCATTTACCCTGTGAGCAATCCAGCATGTTCTCAAATACACGCTTCTCCCTCTACTCTTCATTACACATACATGCATTTTACACACTAAACAATCTTTTCAAAATTTATAAAAAGAGAAAAGCTAAATAATATGGCATCATGGGCCTTAAAGACCTTTATTTGAGCTCTCTCGTTCTTATATAGAGGGGGGCGTTTTTACGGACATTCGCCCGTACCCCCCCCCCTCTCCTTCCTACATTATAAAAAACTACAAAATGAGTTTATTAAATATTTCATGGATATAATAATTGAACTTAATAAATGTCTACGATCAACACTCGTCTCATATTACGGCTTTCGTCCGTAGTTTAGCGAGTAATACCATTTCCTTATAATCGAAGTGAAGACATTGAGGTCAGGGGTTCGAGTTCCGATAGTGCTGGTAATAATAATAATAATAATAATAATAATAATAATAATAATAATCTGGGATGTAGCGTAATGGGTCGTATCCATCCGCCCCTCTTCACTGATATTATTGCACTGTGTACGTACCCGCGCACGTATCGGACTGCGTACGTACCTTACTCCAGAGGGATGTCACGTAACAGAGGGAACTGACAATTTAATTGGAGCTATTGAAGAATAGGGACCCCAGCCTTCTTTAGTTAGGCTTATAAGGCTAACTAACGAAAATATCACGACCTAACCTAACCAATCGTTAGGTTAACTGTACGCCCTTGAAGATTGGTTAGGTTAGGTCATGATATTTTCGTTAGTTAGCCTTATAAAGCTAACTAAAGAAGGCTGGGGTCCCTATTCTTCAATAGCTCCATTTAATTAAACTGGAATCCGAACCACTGGTTGCTACATCATCCGAAAGCGCGGGACGGTCACCCATTTAACTAGCGATCAGACCCAATGTCACTTAACCTAGCTGAGTGAACGGGAAGCAGCGCTGCGACGTTGCCACAGTGCACCCCTTCCTTTAATACGCAATACCAATCATCAAAGACCTTAATATGGCTCGTAACTTCTTTAAAAGGATGATCTGAACTTCATCTCAACTCGCACGTAAAAAGGCAGTGACACACGTATAGAGTAGTTAATACACCGCACTTTACTGCAGCTACATTAGCCATACTTATTGTTTTGATAAAACTTAAATAGTTTGTGCAACTATATATATATATATATATATATATATATATTATATACTGTATATATATAATATATATATATATATATATATATATATATATATATAGAGAGAGAGAGAGAGAGAGAGAGAGAGAGAGAGAGAGAGAGAGAGAGAGAGAGAGAGAGAGAGAGAGAAATACAGTGTTCGAATCAAACAAGAGAAGTTTCTTTATAAGAAAGCACGAAATGCCAAATTTAATATCCTGCATCAAATTTACGACCTTGAACTCAGCGAAGAAAGTCTGGCAGCTATCTTACTTACCCCTTCCAAGACCCTCGTTCTCTTTCCCCCATTTTGAGTTTCCCCCCCTCAACAGACCCTTTTCAAGGGGTTTCTTTGAAACCCCCCGAACCAACTCCTTTGAAATACTGTACCTCCACCCACTGAGAAATAATGGAGTGGGATACAGTCCATTTTACATTCTCTTTTTGAATTATGTCACGTGTGGAAAAGTTTACATTAGTTAAGTGCTTTAATATAATTTTAATATAATTTCCTTATAATTTCTGTGGATTTTTTTAATATATTTTTAAGAGAATTTGTATATAATTTTTCTATAAATTTTTAATAGAATTTGCATATAATTTTTATATAACTTTTGAATATTTTTTATATAATTTTTATATATTATATAATTTTTATATAATTTAATGTAACTTTTGAATAATTTGATTATAAGTTTTCATACAATTTTCGAATAATTTTCATATAATTTTACCGTTCTCTTTATACTTGAGGAAAATTCTATCCTATAGACATATAGACATACTTATAGACATCCTATAGACATAAGGGGTTCCAAAAAACCTTAGCCCCCCCCAATTTTCAGCTTACATGTTTACTTATATCGAAATAGTTTTTAGTGATTATAAAAATATATAAAATTCTTTATTTATTGCAGGTATTAAAATTACTCTAGCTGATAAAGTGATAATATAATGGCTTCTCAATTAATTGGTGATTCGGAGAGGCAACGTGTGATAGATCGCATACGAGCAATAACATTTCGGGAAGCTCGTGATGCTGGAGCCACCTTTATAACACGTTCATGGGTTGCCAAAAAGTTGCGAAGAAGTGAGGACTTCGTCAAAAGAAATTAGAATAAAACTTTGGATGAATGTGAAATGGATACAACCAAATCTGGGCGCCCAAATTTGCCACTCTCTCAGGAAACAAAGGACATCATTGAAAGCGGTACGCGTAAGCGGAAAAACAGCTGTGCTAAACTTTCTAGAGAGATCGAAGTGTTGAGAGGAAAGATCGTTAGTGGTGAGATCATTCGACTGTACCGTCATAGGCAAGGTTTAAAGCCTTGGCATGAACTTCCAAAGCCAAGAAAAACTCAACTTAACATCGATGACAGAATGTGGTTTGCCCATTATCTTGAAGATTGGGATGTGGATGACTTCATGCATTTAGCTGTCTCCGATGAATTTTTTGTTTACGTAACACGTCGGCCTAACTACCAAAATGATCGAGTCTGGGCCACAACACCAGATGAAATCGATGACAATGAACATTATCGCGAATTATTAAAAAGTCCAGACTGTGTTGGTGTGTTTGTTTTGTTCACTGCAAAGAAGCTCACGTGGGTGTTGAAGCCAAATGGTCAGAGTTGGGATGAACAGTATTTTCGTGATATTATTCTATCCCAGCATGTCATTCCTTTTCTAAGAAACCCAAACAATGTTATGGATGTCGATCAGGTCACACTTCCGCACGATAAGGCCCCCTGCTTTAAGGCATTAGCCACTCAACAGTTGTTGCGGAACCATGAGATCGATTTCTTAGGAAATGAAGAATGGCCAGGAAATTCTCCTGACCTGAACGTCTGTGAACACATTGGATCAGTTATAAAGGACAAGGTTGAATGTCTCTCGTTTCAAGAACCTACAGCAAATCGATTTTCGAAGGATACAATGACGCAACACTTTGAAACTGTTTTTAGCAAATTTGCGTAACGATGAAGATCTATTCACGTCACTTTTGGCAAGCTTCCCAAAGCGAATTCAGGCTGCCTCGGAATCCAATGGCGGGAACACCAAGTTTTAATTGTTTCTCATTAAATGCAGGATTAAATTCTCTTTTGTAAGGTATGTTTAATTTTACTGTACCTCTAATGGTTTAGGACATGGGCGGGGGGGGGGGGCTAAGGTCTATTGGAGCCCCGTACTTTACCGCAAAGGGTTCACAAAAACTAAATAGACACTTTCGTTTTTTTTTCGTAGTTTTTTTACTTGATAATAATGTGAATAAATAATAAGAGATTTATTGAATGAATATATTTAGAATCGTGTTACTTTCCCTTTTCCATTTTGTAAAGGTGACACGCGTTCTCGCATTCCATTGATGAGATTTGCCATTTGTTCTTGAGGACAATCATCGTGGTGTCTATTACTTTTGTTAACCCTGTATATTTTTTGTGCACTGCTTAATTCATTCGATACTATGAATATTACTAATGATATATATATATTATATATATATATGAAAATTATTTCACGAAAGTAACACGTGAAAAATATTTATGATGAATAAAACCACGAGGAAAGGAAACACAAAAGGTGCTCAAGCGCTTTCGTCTAATGACATCCTCAGGAACACTGAAGTACAAAAAGGTTACGGCTATATATAGGTTACAGAAAGAAAAAAATAAATAAATAAATAACATCACACAAACATATATATATATATATATATATATATACATACATATCTACACACACCACACACATATATATATATATATATATATATAATATATATATATATATATGCAATAAACAGAGAAGTAAAATTAAAATTAAAAATTAAAGGATTAACAAAGAGGCATACAGATTTGTAAGGAAAAATATCGATTTTTAGCACAAGATCAAATGAATTATAAAAATACAAATTTATACTGGAAATCTGCCCGGGTTTTAACACTTTGCCTTTTATAGTCAAGTTTCGATATATATAAAAATAAAATGAAGATTAAAAGTTAATAAAGTAGCATACAAGTTTACCAAAGATTTAGCGTCCTACCCTTTTTATCTAAATCTGTTTTGAAGGAATTCAAAACAACAGGATCGAGTTGAAAAAGACCTTTGCTTATATTGAAGTTATTTGAAAGTTGGATAATGGCAGACTCAAGAATATTTCTATTAAGAATGTTGCTAGAGTGAAATAAAACTGAAGCATTATTCCAATCAATACAGTGGGATAACTCTGACAAATGGACAAAAAGAGCACTGGACAACTGTCCTGTTCTAACGGAATATTGATGCTGTTTTATACGTGTGTGCAAATCCTTTCCTGTCTGACCTATGTAAAAGGAATCACATTGTTTACACCAATTTTATAGATAATGCCTGAATTATTGGTAGGGCTATTTTTTACTATGATGTTTTTTCACAATATTGTTATATGAAAATACTACATTAATATCCAAAAGTTTAAGTACATTAGCAATGCCTAAAAAGCCCGGGAAAAATGGAAGTACTAAAATATTTTTTGACAAAGTACGAGTGTTATTATTAACACGATAGAAAGTTCGTTTTGCCTTGTTGAGACAAGATTCCATAAACGCAGATGGATAACACAGATCACTTCCAATACCGTTGATTTTTTCCAATTCGGCATCGATGTATTCCGGACTGGCGATCGTAAGGGCGCGGAGAAACATTGATGAAAAAATGGCCTTCTTAGTGGGGGTGTCATGTCCCGAGTAAAGGTGTACGTAGGACAAATTGTTTGTTGTTTTCCGATAGATACTAACATTTTTTTCATCAATGTTTCTCCGCGCCCTTAGGATCGCCAGTCCGGAATACATCGATGCCGAATTGGAAAAATCAACGGTATTGGAAGTGATCTGTGTTATCCATCTGCGTTTATGGAATCTTGTCTCAACAAGGCAAAACGAACTTTCTATCGTGTCAATAATAACACTCGTACTTTGTCAAAAAATATTTCAGTACTTCCATTTTTCCCGGGCTTTTTAGGCATTGCTAATGTACTTAAACTTTTGGATATTAATGTAGTATTTTCATATAACAATATTGTGAAAATATCATAGTAAAAAATAGCCCTACCA
Organism: Bathynomus jamesi; assembly: GCA_023014485.1. Taxonomy (NCBI): domain Eukaryota; kingdom Metazoa; phylum Arthropoda; class Malacostraca; order Isopoda; family Cirolanidae; genus Bathynomus; species Bathynomus jamesi. Next base: position 652,785 of record JAJOZX010001168.1, on the reverse strand, counting down.
ATAATTCAGGCATTATCTATAAAATTGGGTGTAAACAATGTGATTCCTTTTACATAGGTCAGACGGGAAGGATTTGCACACACGTATAAAACAGCATCAATATTCCGTTAGAACAGGACAGTTGTCCAGTGCTCTTTTTGTCCATTTGTCAGAGTTATCCCACTGTATTGATTGGAATAATGCTTCAGTTTTATTTCACTCTAGCAATATTGTTAATAGAAATATTCTTGAGTCTGCCATTATCCAACTTTCAAATAACTTCAATATAAACAAAGATCTTTTTCA